>PVJL010011997.1:0-39682 GCA_004026885.1 Lyroderma lyra | reverse complement strand
CAAATAAGGTATTCCCATTGGTGTTACAGAATTCAGTGTGGGGCTCCAGGATATTGCTGAGGGAAATGAATAACCAAGGACAAGCAATGGTCAGGAGGGATACAGTGGGGACAGGTACAAGGGAGCTCCACCCCATCCAGTCCCAAGTGCGTATCATATTAAACAGAGTTCCCAATTACACCACACTAAGGAGAGTATAACTAAAGTTGTAGAAATCATCACAATGCCTTGTGGATGCCTCCTGGAAAGGCATCACTCTCAAAGGACCAGTAAGGTGAGAACTGAAAGTCTCCATCTGTTCTCCAGAGGCCCCTTGCCAAAAACTAAACCCCTCCTCCTGATCCTAGGTTCAAGTTGTTTCTAGCTTCAGTTGGGATTGTCGAGGTCATCCAATACACATCTAAAGTGAAACAAAATAGTGGTTCTTGGCATACTACTAATATGACCAACACAGAGACCACAGATAGAAGTATTTCCCACCAACCACAAACACAAAATGGGGAACAGCCAGAGATTTGCAGCTTTTACCCTTAACGCCTGAGATTGCAGACCTTAGACACCAAGGTCCATTCAAACTGCATCCCATGGATTTTGGTGTCACCCAAGACACCGCTCAATTTAGCTTCCAAGGTTACAGGATTCAATCAGGATGAAGCTGGCCACATTTCTACATTAGACGTTAGCTTCTTAGAATGTGGTCTGTCCTTGGTGGTCCCTGTGAGTCCTCTGATATTCTCGGAAGGCCTGATGAAGATCTTGCCCCACAGGGAACCATTAGCACGCTCTAGGTGTATCTCAGCACTTTCCAACCCCTTGATCAATGTGCATTGACTGAAGACCATGGAGTAATGAATACCTCAGCTAATAGCAAACAAGGGGTCCCACAGAGGTGATTGATGGTGTACCCAGCAAGAACTTGATACAGTCCTGTCTTTCACCAGGCCATGGAAATTACAACATCAGGGATGAGTAGCCCTGACCTCTGTGAATGCCAGTAATGTGTTGTTCCAGATGAAACTTCCAACACTTTCCAGCATTGGTGCCCTGTTTCCCAGGAGTCAGGCGGTATTTGGCTGTGTAGCAGTGGGTGTGCTCTGAGACTGGCCAATGTTCCCTCTGTAATTTTGGGCTTAGTTTGGTAACATGTGTGGGGCACCCTGATTTGGAAAGAGAACCAAATGTTCAGACCAGTGACTCCGCACAACACATATAAAAACTCAGAACCCAGGAGTATACCCCAGCCAGCCCTTGAGATAAATCAGGAGCAGAGCTTCAGCCATGGGCAAGAGGCCACAGCACTGCACAGCTCAGCTATTCTCCAGACCTGAAGCTGTTGGCTCCGATCTGCTGCCATGAGCACCAGGATCTTGAAGTAGGTGGGGATCTTCAGCCAAACTTTAATAATGAGGGTATGTATAAGCAGACCTGAAGAGTGGCATGGCTCTGCCAACACCTCCCCGAGTAGACAGACAATTATCAGAGGAAGAATTTGGGAAGTCAGTGGTTCAATTATAAATATCTGCCTCCCTTTTTTATTACAGAATCTAGCCTCCGGCACCATACCAGTGCCAAAGACACGCTGAACCAGTGGAAGGCCATGGTCAGGAGGCAGGCAACTGAGGAAAGACACATGGTAGTTCCACCCAATCCAGTCTCAAGTGCACAGGAGAAACAGAGTCCACAAGTACACCACATTGAGGAGGATAAGCAAAAACGTGTCTGAATCATCAATGATATGTCATGGATGCCTCCTTGAGAGGTCGCACCTTTGGAGCCCCAGTAATTTGAAATCTGACAGCCTCCATGTGTTCTCCAAAGGCCCCTTGGTAGAAATTAAACCACTCCAGCTAATTCTAGGTTCATGCCATTTCTTTTCTTTTCTTTTCTTTTCTTTTTTTGTTCATACCATTTCTAGCTTAAAGTGGAATTATAGAGAACATCCAACACCATGTTAATGTGACAGAACATAGACATTTCCAGCATACCTTTGACTGAGCAGCACAGACATCTCAGGTTGACCTACAGCCTACTAGCCACAGTCTCAAAATGGGAAGTAGGAAGAGACTGGCAGCTTCTATATCCGACACCTGGAGGTGGCACATCATAAGAATAACCTTACCTGCTATCTGCAACTGATGTGAACAAAGAAAACTCTCAATCTAGCTGCCAAGGTTACAGGGTTCAATAAGAAAGAAGCTGACCATGGTAGCCTGGCCTTTTTCTGTCCACCTTAGATGTCAACTTCTCAAAGTGTGGTCAGTCCTCTGCTACCTGTGGAACCCCTGACATACTCTGAGGGCACAGTGGGGACCTAGCTTCACAGGAAAGCGTTGTGGGTCTCTAAGTTTACTGAGGTCTTTCCAACACCTAGATCAACCTGCAGTCCCTGCGAACTTTGAGATGTGGGAGCCCTCAGCTACTAGTCGATAAGGGGGACAATGGTGGTAGGTTATGGTGTACCCAGCAAGAGCTTGACTCAGTCCCGCCCCCATCTAAACCTGAAAAATACATCGGTCTCAGAGATGAGCAGTTCTGACCCCTGTGAATGACAGTATCCTCTGTGTCCAGATGAAAATTCCAACCATTCCCAGCGTGGGTTCACTAATTTATAACAGGCCTGCAGTATCCTGGTCTGTAACAATGGTCTGCAGTGATACTGACCAATGCCCACTGCTACTGCTGGGCTCTGGTGGCATGTGAAGTGCACACTCAGATAAACAGAGCACTGAAAACTCAGACCTGTGACGTTACTACACACATAACACCGAGCCCAAGAGTACACCCCAGCCTGACTTTGAAATGCACCTGGCCAAGGGCTTAGCCCAGAAGCATGAGGTTATGACAAAGCACAGCTCAGCTGATCTCCAGGCCACAAGGCAATCAACCCCAATGCCCTGCCCATGAACACCAAGCTCTTGATATCCTTAGATGTCTTCATCCATTCTGTCCTTATGTGGGTTTTTTTCAAGCAGAACCAAAGAGGGGCATGGGTCTGATACCACTCGCAGAAAACTTAAAGAATTTTCAAACAGAGAATGAAGTTGGGACATTAGTGAATTCTGCTATAAATACCCTCCTCCCTGTAGTGTTACAGGATCCAAACTTGGGCTCCAGGCTACTGCCCAGAGAATAAATGACAATGGAGATACCATAGTGACAAAGGAGGCCACTGGGGACAGATACAGTGTAGTTCAACCCCACCAGTCCCAAGTGCACATCGTGAGAAACAAAGTTCCTAATTACACCTCTTTAGGCACTCTATGAATAGAGCAGTATGAATCATCAGGGATGTTTCCTGGATGCATCATTCCTGATAAGGTGAAAACTGACAGCTTTCATGTGTTCTTAAAGCCCACTTGGCAAGAATTAAAACTCCCTTCCTGTTCCTAGGTTCAGGTAATTTCTACATTCAGTAAAGATTGGAAAGTTCATCCAGGACAACTCCAAAGTGAACGAATATAAAGGTCTTTGGCATACAGCTCATATGATCATCACAGAGCCCACAGTCAGAGGTAAATCCTATCAGCCACAAATGCAAAGTGTAAATAAGATAGAAAATGGTGACTTCTACCTACCACATCTGGGAGTGGCAGACCATGGGCGCCCACCTACATGCCAACGGAATCCCATGAAACTTGGTGTGAACCTAGTCATTACTCCATCTAGCTTTTAAATTTGTAGGGTTCAATCAGAATGGACCTTGCCATTGTGGCCTGATCACGTACTTTATACATTTAATCTTAGCTTCTATGATTAGTCTTCTGTGGTTTCTGTGTGTCCCTTGACATTCTCCGATGGCACAGTGAGTTCCCAATCTCAGAAAAAACATAGTAGGTGGGGGTTTTAGATATTGTCAGGGTTTTTCAACCCATAGATAAACCTGCAGAGCACAAGAACTCTGTATAATTGGACCTCAGATATTAGCAAACAACAAGGTCCCTTGGAGGTGGGTTATGGTGTACATATCAAGAACTCGATTCAGTCTTGCCTTTCAGCATGCTTTGGAAAGTACATCAAACTCATGGATTTTTAGACCTGACCCCTGTGAATGACAGCATCCTCTAGGTACAGATTAATTTCTAAACCTTCCCAACGTGGGTGCTCTGTTTTTCAGGATGCCTTCAGTATCTGGGTCTGCAGCAGTAAATCTGCAGTGAGACTAGTCAGGGCTTCCCCAGTACTGCTGAAATTATTTTGGTGGTATGTGAGATGTATTCTGAGTTGTGCTGAGCACCACAAGGTCACACCAGTGACTCCCCACCACACACATAAGAACAGAGATCAAAGAATCTACCTCAACTAGTCTTTGGGATACAGCAAAAGGAGAGCTAATCCCTAGGTGAGAGATCTTGACAACACAGCTCAGCTGACCTCCAGGCCTGACGCCAGGAAGCCCCAATGCCCTGCTCATGACTACCAGGCTCTTGAGTCTCTTGGGAGACTTCATTGCTTTCTTCATGGTCAGTCTGTACAAGCAGACCCAAAGAAAATCATGCCTGTAACATCACATCCCATTGTATACTGAAAATTCTCAGAGAAAAAAGTTCAATCTTCTATTATAAATACCCACTTCCTTCAGATGTTCCAGAATTCAGCCTCGATCTCCAGGCCAGTGCTCAGGGAACAAAAGACCATTGGGGAGTCATGGTCAGGAGGGAGTCAACTAGGGGTAGGCCCAAGGTAGCTTCACACCATTTAGTCCCCAGTGCACACAAAAAAGAGTTCTCAAGTACACCACATTCAGGAGGGTATGTGGAGACCTGTCAGAATCAACAATGATGTCTCATGGTTTCTAGAGGGGCTGCACACTTTGAGCCTTGGTAAGCTGGGACCTGACAGCCCTCATCTGTTATCCAAATATCCGTTGGCAGAAATTAAAGCCTTTCTCCTCATACTAGGTTCAGGCCATTTCTAGCTTCAGGTGGGATTGGAGAGAACATTCAGCACACCCTCCTCATGACTGGACATTGAGATTACTGGCATATCGCTGATATGACCAACATAGAGAACATGTGCAGACCTACATGCCACAAGCTACAGATCCAAAATGGTGATTCACAGGAGAATGAAAGGTCCTACCCCAATACCTTGTTTTGAGAGACCATAGGCTCAAACTTACGCCCAAACTCTACTCCATGAAACTTTGTATGGACAAAGCACCTCCTGATCTAGCTGTCAAACTTCTGGGTTCAATCACAATGAAGCTGGCCACATTCTTCCCATTTCAGATGTCAGCTTCTCATGATGTGGCTGGTCCTCTGTGTTCCCTGTGGTCCCCCTGACATTCTCTGATTCTAGTGAAGACCTAGTTTTACAGGAAATCATTGGGAGTCTCTACTGTATTTCAGGCCTTTTGAATCCTTAGGCACACCCGCAGTCTCAGAGAACTCTGGGGTGCTGGAGAGCTCAGATATTAGCTGATAAGGGAACCCCATAGCTGTTTTTTATGGTATGCCCAGCAAGAACTTGGCTCAGTCCTGCCGTGACCAGGACCCAGAAACTACATCAAGCTTAGGGATTAGTAGCTCTGAATCCTGTGAATGGCAGTATCTTCTCGATCCAGATGAAAATTCCAAACCTTCCCAGAATGGTTTTCCTGTTATCCAGCAGGGCTGCAATATCTGCATCTGTAGCAGTGGTCTGAAGTGAGACTGGCCAATGTCCACAAGTATTGCTGTTCTTTTGTAGCATGTGAGAAGCTCCCTGTGATTATCAGAGTGCTGCAAGCTCAGAACAGTGACTCCCAACAAACACATCAGAACTCAGAGGCCAAGAATGCCCCCTCCATGCTGTCTTTGGGATACACCACAACCAGAGCTTAGCCCAAAGAAAGAGAGCATGACAGCCCAACTGAGGTGATCTCCTGGCCTGAAGCCAGACAGCCCCATTCACCTGCTTATGATCATCAGGTTATTGAGGCTGTTGCGGGCCTACAGCCATTATTTCCTCATGTTAGGTTTGTAAAAATCACACCCACAAAAGGACATGGCTCTGACATGACCTCCCAAAGTATATAGAGAATGCTCAAAGACAGCAAGAATGTGTAATGTTGAGGCCTTTCCTTATAAATACACACCTCCCTCTGGTGTTACAGAATCCAACCTTGGACTTCAGGCCAGTTCCCAGAAAATGAAGCACAAGTGGGAAGCCATAGTCAGGAGGGAGGCAACTGGGGGCAGGCACTGGGTAGCTCCACTCAATCCAGCCCAAAGTTTACATAAGAAAGAGTGTTCCCAAATACAGCACATTTAGGAGGGTATGCAGAGACCTGTCTGAATCATCAATGATGTCTCATGGATGCCTCCTGCAAGGGCCCAACCCTCAGAGAGCTGATTAGTTTGGACCCTATAGCCTCTATGTGTTTTCCAATGATCATGCCAGGAGTTAAACAATTCTCCCTCAATCTAGGTTCAGGCCATTTCTAGCTTTGGTTATGATTGCAGAGGATATCCAGCACAGAGGATTCCCCAAAGCTGACCAGACATAGATATTCCTGGCATAATGCTGACAATTCTGACATAGAAACCACAGGTAGATACCCATCCTAACTAGCACTGGGACCCCAACAGACTTCAAACCTTACCAGCACAGAGATCCATAGTAGAACCCCAACCTGATCAGAACAGAGTCCTAAAGTTGGATATCTAAATGACAAACACAGAGACTCCATGAAGTCTCCAAACCTCATCAACATAGAGACCTCAGGCAATCTCCAATTTCTCCAGCACAGAGAATGCAGGTGAACCCCAAACATCAGTTGCCACAAACCCCTGAACAGAACACAAAAGTGACTAGTCCAGAGAACTTAGTCCAGATTTCCAACCTCATGAAAACAGACCTTATGTAGACCGCCAACCTGACCAGCACAAAGACCCACAGCAAACACCCAATCGGAACAGAAGAAGGAACCCATGGTGGACGCCAAAATAAATTAGCACATAACTTGCCTACCTCAACCTAACCAGGCAAGACACCCCTAACATAACCCACAACTTCTCTAACACAGAAACCTCTGGCTGATTCCATTATGACCAGAGTGGAGACATCCCACCTACCTCAAACTTTACCAACACTGATAACTTAGACAAAAACTCAACTTAACAAGAACAAGGATTCATGCAGAACTGGAACCTGATAGCGAAAGAGACCCCAAGCAGACAACCAAACTGAATAGCACAGTACCCAGGAGTCCATTATCCTGAACACCAGAGAGACCTCAAGAAACCTGAAACAGACCAGCATAGATACCCTAAGCAGACCCATGACCATATGAGGTGCATAGTTCTCAATCACATCCTTATCCTAGGAAGCACAGAGAACCTTGACAGAATGCCCAAATGACAAGCATACAGATTCCTTGTGGACCCTGAACCTGGTCATAAAAGAGGGACCCTGCAGTCCCCAAACATGACCATCACAGGCAGCCCCAGTAGAACACAAAATTGACGAGAACAGAGCCCCCAGGAACACAGACCAGAAGAGAGACCCTAGAAGACCCCAATCCTGACCAGAACAGACTCCAAGCTTATGTCAAATGTGACTGGGAAAAGAGATCCCCAGCAGAACCCTAACTTTTCAGCACGGAGACTCCAGAGTGACCCTATACATACCAGACCAGATACACCCACTGACCTCCAACTTGACCAACAAAGATGTCGTGCAGAAACCCAACCTGATAAACCCAAGGCCTGCTGCTGACCTCAAAACTAGACAAAGATAGAGACTTCCAAGTACAAGTACAGCACCCAGCAGTCCATTAACCTGAAAAGCAGAGATAAATTAACAAATCTTCAAACAGACCAGCACTGATACTCAAAGCAAACCTTCAGTGTGACCAGGCGCACTGACCTTAAGCATATCCTTAGCAAAAAGAACTCTGACAGAACACACAAATGACCAGCACCGAGACTCCTGGCAGACTCACAACAAGACCACCACAGAAAGACCAGGCAGACCCAGAACCTGACCATCATATACAGCCCCAGCAGAATCCCAACTGATAGAACTCTGAATGCAGACCTCCAATGTGACCATTTTAGAGACTCCAGGAATACCTGAAACAATCAGAAAGTCCTCAGCATACCCCAAACCTGACAAAGACATGCCCCAGGTACATTTGAGGTGTGACATGGAACAGAGCCCCCTAGCAGAATCCTAATCTGACCAGCAATAAATCACCAGGAGAACCCCTACCTCATCTGACTCGCTAATGTTCAGCTTAATGGACAGCTGGGTACTGTACCAGTGTGGTTGAATGTGTCCTGTGGGTCTTTTTCCATGTCAGGTTCCAAGTCTGCAAGAATCCCTGTGGTGTCATGTTGAGTTTCTGCCTTAGGTGTTTGATTTGCACAAATTTTGCGTAGATGTGGGAATATACTTTCTGATCAGGTTCTGATTCGTCACGGGTCTCTGTGCTGGGTACCTTGCTCTTCTGCTCAGACATTTCATGATTGTCAGGTTGAGGTGTTTTGGGGGTATCTTTGCTGATTTGCTTGGGGTCGTGCTCGGTATCATTGCTCAAGTCATTCTGAGCATCCTCTCATTGTCTTTGTCCTGGTTTGGTTAGGGGTCTGCATAAGGTCTCTGTGTCCAGTCAGACTGGGGTTCTTCCTGTGTTCTCTGTGCTGCTGTAGTTGGAAATCTGCTGGTGTGTCTGAGGTAGTCATGCATAGTGTCTGCCTTTTATCCTTATGTTGGTCATGTTGAAGTTATGCCTGGGGACACTATACTGGTGAAACAGTGATCTTTTTTAATGGCTCTGATTTTCAGTTTGAGAGACTGACGGGCTAATGTGCTTATCAGTTATCGGATCTGCCCGAGTCTCTGTACTTGTCCTGTTGAGTGTCGTCGGGGGTTTCTGATAATGTTCAGTATGAAGTTTGGCTGCTGATCTCTCTGCTAGTAAGATTTTAAATTTGCTAATCTTTTATGTGCTTGTCACTTCTCAGGTCTGAAGGGAGTCTCTGTGATATTCAGCTTGTGGGTCTTGTGGGGATCTTTATCCTAATCAGTTTGAAGGTCTGCATAGGGTCTTTTTGCTGGTCGTTTTTGTTGTCTGCCTAAGGACTTTGTGCTTTTCAGGTTAGAAGTTTGCTTATAGTCTCTTTCCACGTCTGCTTATAGGCTTCAGGTGACCATTTGCTTGGCTATTTTATTTTTTCTCTGCATGAGGTTGATCTTCTGGTCAAAGTTTTACATTATTTGAAGGTTTCAAATATTGTCAGGTTGGGTTAATTTAAGGACATCTGTGATAAGCACGTTGGCATTTTACAGGGTGTCTATGTCCCATTAACATTTTAAATTTGCCTTGGGATGTCCTGGTCAGGATTTCAGATTTCTCGTGTCTTTCCACTGATCTCATGTGTGCGTGGGTTCTGTATTTTAGTGACATTGAAAATCAGCTATGCTTGGTCTCTTCTGGACCTTTTCGGGGGCTGCTCATTCTGGCTGTGGTGGTCAGGTTGGGTGTCTCCAGAATTTTCTATATTGGTCATTTCTGCATTCTCTCAGTGTTCTCTGTGCTGGTTCAAATGAGGACGTTTGAGATCTTTGAGCCGAATCAGGTTGAGGGGTTTGCTTTTCACATCTGGGCTGGTGTCTTTGGAGATATGCTGAGGTCTCTTTGCTGGGCAGAATAATAGACTGCTGTATACTCTGTTCTAGAGTGTCTTTTGGGGTCTCCTCCCTGGTCATGTTTTTGTTGTGAAGGGGTTTCTGTGCTTGTCATGTTGAATTTCTTTCTGATATTTCTGCGTTTGTAAAGTTCGAGGTCTGTGGGTGGTCTCTGCTCTGGTCAGGTTGGGGTCATTTGAGAGTTTGTGTGCTATGCAGGTTGGGGTACTGCTGGAATGTCTCTGTTTTCATTTACATTTGGAAACTGCATGGGGTTTGTCCAAGTCAGGCTAGGGGCTGCTGCTCTTTCTCTGTTGCTCTTGGGTAAGCTTGGGGTTCATCATTTGGTTATCATAGAGGTCTGCATTGGGGGCTTTGCCCTGGTCAGGTTGTGGGTCATTTAGGGAGCTCTGTGATTGTCAAGTATGGATTCTGCTTGAGTTGTCTGTTGTGGTCATTTTGGAGGACTGCCAGGAGTCTCTACACACCCCATTTCAGGATTCTGTCAGGTTTGTCTATTGGGTAAGATTGGAGTGTGTTGGACATCTTTCTTTTTGGTCATGTTGGAATTCTGTTTGGGGTATCTGTACTGATCAGTTTTCATATTTTCTGTGGCCTTTTTTGTCGTTAGGTTACTGAACTGCTGGGTACTATGCTTGTCAGATTAGATGACTGGTAGGGGTCTCTTTCCTGGTGATGTTCCAGGTCTGCAAGGATCTCTGTGCTTTTCATGTTGCATTTTCTTCCGAGGACCCTGTGTTGGTCATGTATGTGGTCAGTGCGTGCTTTCTGTTTAAGTCAGATTTGGGTCAATCTTGCATAAATCTTCTTGGTATTTTTTGGATCTTCTTGGGTCTTTCTAGTTACACTTGCAATGTGCCAAGGATTCTTCCAGGTTAGGTTTTGGGTCAGCTGAAGTCTCTCTGCTGCTTTTGTGTGTGCCTGTATTCTCTGTTCCTGTCACCTGGGATATCTGAAGTGGGGCCTGTTTGCTGATCTTCCTGGGAGTTTCATGGAGCTGTTTGTGATGGTCAAGTTTGTGGTCTGCCAGGAGTTTCTATGTTGATTATTTGGGAATTCTGTTCGAGTTCTCTGTGCTGGTTGAGGTGAAGATGTGCTAGAGATCTATATGCCTGATCAGGTTGGGGGTCTATTGGTGATATTTATGCTGTTGGGTTCGAGGTTTGCTAAGGTAAAACTGCTGCTCAGGGACATGAATTTGTGAGTAGTGTACCTTTCTGTTAGGGTGTCT
The DNA here is from genome assembly GCA_004026885.1 of Lyroderma lyra. Classification (NCBI taxonomy): domain Eukaryota; kingdom Metazoa; phylum Chordata; class Mammalia; order Chiroptera; family Megadermatidae; genus Lyroderma; species Lyroderma lyra. The sequence continues at coordinate 28,818 of PVJL010011997.1, read as the reverse complement.
TCTGCTGGTTTACTTTCTGGTCAGGTTCAAAGCTTGGCAGGATCACTGTGCTTCCCATGTTGTATTTCTGCCTTTGGGCTATGGGTTGGTCAACTTTGGGGTAGGTCTTTTGTCTGTGAACTGGTCAGTTTCATATCCATCATGGGTCTTTGTGCTCAGCAGATTGCGCTTCTGCTCGGATATTCTGTGAAAGTAAGTTTGCTGTCCTCTTGGGGTGTCTGTGCTGATTTGTTTGGCATCCTGCTAGGTATTGCTGTTCAAGTTATTCCCAGGGTCCTCTGGTAGTCTTTTTTTCTGGTCCAACTGGGGGTCTGCATAGGGTCTCTGTGCCCAGTCAGATTGGGGTTCTGCTTGGGTTCTCTCCCTGGTTTCTTTGGAAGAATACTCTTGTGTCTGAGGTTTTCATACATAGTTTCTGCTTCCGGTCTCTCTTTTGGTGATGATGAAATTATGTCTGCGGACACTGTACTGGTGAAACAGTGATCTTTCTTAATGGCTCTGTTTTTCTGTTTGGAAGACTGACAAATTAATGTGCATATCATTTAGGAGACCTGCCAGGGTTCCTAGCCTTGTCATGTTGTGTGTTGCTCGGGGTGTTTGTACACTTCATATTGAAGGTTGGCTGCTCATCTCCTTTCTAGACAGGTTGTAAGTCTGCTGATGTTCCCTGTGCTGGGCACTTCTGGTGTCTGCTGGGAGTCTCTGTGCTATTCAGCTGTGGGGTCTTGTGGGGGACTCTATCCTCATCAGGTTGAAGGTCTGCATAGTTTCTTCCTTCTGGTGTGGTTGGTTGTCTGCTTAAGGACTTTGTGTTGTTCAGGTTAGGCGTTTGCTGGTATTCTATTTCCAGGTAAGCTTTTAGGCTTCGGGTGACTATTTGCTTTTCAATTTTAATATTTTTTCTGCCTGAGATCTCTTTTCTGGTAAAAGTTGAATGTTGCTGGAAGGTCTAGAATCCTTTCAGATTGAGGTCATTCAAGGACATCTGTGATAAGCACGTTAGCATTTTACAGGGTGTCTTTGTCCCAGTAACATTTAAAATCTGACTTAGGCTGTCCTGGTCAGGTTTTTGGTCTGCTCGATTCTTTTCACTGGTCTGGTGTGTGTTAGAATTATTTCTTCTAGTGATGTTAGAGATAGGCATTACTAGGTCTGTTTCAGTCAGATTGGGGGACTGCTGGAGCTTTCTTTGGTGGTCAGGTTGGGAGTCTCCCAGGATTCTCTATACTGGTCATTTGGGCATTCTGTCAGTGTTCTATCTGCTCGTTAGAATGAGGATGCTCTGGAGATCTTTGAGCCGGGTTAGGTTGGGGTTTGCTTGGCGTATCTGTGCTGGTGTGTTTAGAGATATACTGAGGTCTCTCTTCCAGTCAGGATTATATAGTGCTGGATACTGCACTAGAACTGTAGGGTGTCTTCTGGAACCTCTTTCTTGGTCAGTTTTTGTTTTCAAGGCGTTTCTGTGCTTCTCATGTTAAATTTCTTTCTGATATTTCTGTGTTGGTAAAGCTTGAGTTCTGTTCGTGGTCTCTGTTCTGGTCCAGTTGTGATCATTCCTGGGTCCCTGTGCTAAGCAGTTTGGGGTTCTGCTGGGGTGTCTCTGTTTTCACTTACATTCGGAATCTGCATTAAGTTTGTCTAAGTCAGGTTTGGAGGCTGCTGCTTTCTCTCTTCTGCTTTTGGTTAAGCATGGGATCCATTATTTGTTCACCATGGAGGACTGCATTAAGGTCTTTGTTCTGATCTGATTGTGGGTCTACTAGATCTTTCTGATTGTCATGCTCGCATTCTGCTTTAGTTGTCTGTTGCCATCATGTTGGAGGACTGCCCGAAATCTCTATGATGGTCAGTTAACGGTTCTGTCAGTATTCTCTGTGTTGGTTAGGATCGGGATGTTCTGAATAACGTTGTTCCTGGTCATTTTCCAGGTATGTTTGTGGTATCTGTGCTTCTTAGTTTGGAGATTTGCAGTTGTCTCTTTCTGGTCTGTTTAGTGGATGGCTCAATACTGTGCTTATGATGTTGAGTGACTGCGTGGGAACTCTTTTATGTTCATGGTTCAGGTCTGCTGGATTCCCTCTGCTTGTTGTGTTTCCTTTCTGACTGAGGTCTCTGTGTTTGCTATGTTTGAGGTCAATGTGTGGTCTCTGTTTAGGCAAGGTTGGGGTCAATCGTGGCTATCTGATATTGGTATTTTGGGGTTCTTGATTTTCATTACATTTGAAATCAGCTGATTTTCATGGTCAGTTTTTGTGTCTGCTAGAGTCTCTCTGCTGGAGAAGGGTGTGCCTGAAGTTTTTGTTTTTGATCTTGGAGGCCTGAGTTGAGGGATCTGTTTCAGTATGATTTGGGGTTTTCTGGAGCTTTCTGTAATGGTCAGATTTAAAGTTTGACAGTAGTCTCTATGGTGGTCGTTTGGCCGATTTGTCTTTGTGTGTTTAGAGAAAGTTGTGCTTGAGATTTTTGTGCCTTGTCAGGTTGGGGTTCTTCTTGGGTATCTATTCTGTTCTGGTTGGAGATATGCTTGGGTCTTTCTGATGCTCAGGTTAATGGTCTGCTTGATACTCTACCTGTCAGGTTGGGTGTGACCTGCGGGTTTTCTTTCCGTTCAGATTCTAAGTCTGCAGGTGTCATGGTGCTTGTCATTTTGAGTTTCAGCCTTAGGTCTCTGAGTGGGTCAAGTTTGAGGTTATTGGATGAGTCTGTGTTATGGTCTTTGTCGTATCAGTTAAGGGTCTCTGTGCTGGACAGCTTGCAGTTTTGCTCAAAATTTTTGCGATTCTTAGGTTGATGTCTTCTAGAAGTTTCTGTGCTGATTAGTTTAAGGTCTTGCAAGAGATCACTGTTCTTGTCAGATTGAGGGTCTGCTGGTGGTCTTTGCCCTGGTAAGGTTTTGATTCAGGATGGTGTCTATGTTCACAGTCCATTTGGCGTGTCCATGGTTCCCTGTGCTGGTGAATTTGGAAATGTCCATGGTGGTCATACTTAGTGTCTGCCTTGGTTGTCTTTGTTGGTCATGTTGAAGTTATGCCTGGGGATACTGTGCTAGTCTAGGAGGAGTCTCTTTTAATCTCTGCTTGTCATGGTCGGGGACTGAATGGAGATCTGCCAGGGTCTCTGTACTTGTCATTTTGAGTGTCTGCTTGAGGTCCCCGTGTTGCCCCAGTTTACTGTTGGCTTGTGGTTTCTGTGCTGGTCAGGTTGGGATCATTTGAGCGTCTCCATGCAAAGCTGTTGGGTTTTTGTTGGTGTTTCATTGTTCTCATTTTATTTGGAATCTGTGTAGGGTTAGTTTTGGCAAGGTTTTGGGGCTGCTGGTGTCTCTGTGATGGTCTTGGGTGGGCTTGCAGTCCCTTTTCTGGTGTCCTTGGAGGTTTCATTGGGGCCATTGTTCTGGTCAGGTTATGGGGTTGTTGGGGTTCTCTGTGAGTGTCTTGCTTAGGTTCTGCTTGAGCTCTCTGTTATGGTCGTGTTTGGGGACTGCTAGGAGTTTCTATTCTGGTGATTTGATGGCTCTGTCAGGGTTTTATTTGTTGGATAAAATGGGCATGCTCCTGAGGACTTTATTACTGGTCATATCAGGTTCTGTTTGGGGTATCAGTGATATCCAGCTTGAAGGTTTTTTTGTAGCTTTTTCCTATTCAGGTTAATTGACTGGTGAATACTGTGCTTGTCTGGGTTGTGATTGTTTTGGGGGTTACTTTTCTGGTCGTGTTCCATGTCTGTAGGTATCTATGCTTTTGTCATGTTGAGTTTCTGACTAAGGTTTCTGTGTTGATCAATTTGGAGGTCAGTGGGGTTTTCTTCTTCTGACAGGCTAGAGTCAGTCTGGAGTCTCTGAGCTGAACAGGTTGGGGTTCTCCTGAGGGTCTCTATTCCCCGCCACTTTCAGAATCTGCATAGAGTCTGTCCATGTCATGTTTGGGGTTTCCAGGGATCTTTATCATGAGTGTGCCTGAAGTCTTGGTTCCAGTCATCTTTGAGTACTGCATTAAAGGTGTGTTCTTGTCAGGTTGGGGGTCTTCTGGCCCTGTCTGTGATGGTCTGGTTCAAGGTCTGCAGGGGATCTCTTTGATGGTCAGGTTGAGGCTCTGCGAGAAGTATTTATGCATGTTAATTAGGGGTTCTTTAAGGTTTCTCTTTGTTGGTTAGAATGGGGATGTGCTGAAGACTTTCGTGCCTTGTTAGGTTGGGAGTTCATTTAGAATATCAGTGCTGGTCTGTTTGGAGATTTCCTGAGTTCTCTCTGCTGGTCAGATTAACTCCTGGGTACTGTACTAGACAGAGTGGGTGTCTGTTGGGGTGTTTTTCTTGGTCAGAATCTTGGTGTCACTGGGTCCCTGTTTTTGTTTTGTTTTGTTTTGTTTGTTTTCATGTTGAGGTCTCTGTGTTGGTAAAGTTTGAGATTGATCAGTGGACTCTGTTGTGGTCAGGAGTTTCTCTGCGTGGCAGGTTGGGGCTCGCTGGGATATACCTTTTCGAGTCACATTTGCCTGTGGTTCGTTTTAGTCTGATTTGGTGTCTGCTGGTATTCTTCTGCTGGTCTCAGATGGGTCTGGGGTCTCTTTTCTGGTCACATTAGAGGTCTGCATTGGGGGCTCTGTTTTGGTCAGGTTGGGCATCCGCTGGGGTCTCTGGGCTGCTAAGTTTTGAGGTGTTCCTGAATTCTTTGTGCTTGCAATGTTGAAGGTCTGCCTTCCATCTTTGTCCTAGGTACGTTGGTTTACTGCCTGAGTTCTCTGTGCATGGTTATGTTGAAAGTCTTTCTTGGGTTTCTGTACTGGTCTGGGGTATATATGACATGTCAGTTTGGTCTTTCAGTGGTCTGTGCTCTCTGCAATGGGTCTCTGTTTCTAGTCAGGTTTGAGGTCTACCTGAGGTCTCTGTGCTGGTGGATTTGGAGGTCTGCTTGTGGCTATTCATTGGTCACACTTAGCGCCTAGCTTGGTCCTGTTAAAAGTATGCTTGTGACACTGTGCTGATCATGTTGGGGTCAGTTTTGATTTCTCTGCTGGTCAGGTTGATGGAATGATTAAGTACTGTGTCTATCACATTTGGAGTCTGTGGGGGCACTTTTGCTGGTCAGTTTTGTGGTCTGCTAGCATCCCTGTACTTGTCATGTTGAAATTCTCTTTATGGTCTCTCTCCAGGTCAAGTTGGAGGTTGGCAGCAAGTCTCTGTGCTTGTCAGGGTTTTAGTTTGCTGAGAGTCTCTGTGCAGGTGAATAATGGGATCTGCTAGGGTTCTCTGTACTATTCATAGTGGGGGGGCTTCTTGGGGTGTCATTGCTGGTCAGGTTGGAGGTCTGCATAAGGCCTCTGTGCTAGTCAGGTTAGAGTTCTGGTGGTGTTCTCTGTTCCCAGTTACATTTGAAATCTGCCTGTAGTCTGTTCTTGTCAGGTTTGGGATCTGCTGGTATCTTTTTGCTGTTCTCTTGCAAGCCTGGGTTTCCTATTCTGTTCATGTTGGAGTCTCTGTTCTGGTAGGGTTGGGAGTCAGCTGAGAAAATCTGTGATGGTCAGGTTCACGGCTTGCTGGGGCTCTCTGTGATGGTCAGTTTGGGGATCTCTCAGTAGTCTCTATGCTGGTCATTTGGGAGTGTTTTCTGTGTTCTCGGTTCTGAGGATGGGGATATGTTGCAGATCTTTGCCTGGGCAAATTGAGTTTTTTCTTGGGATATCTGTACTGTTCTATTTGGAGATTTGCAGGGATATCTCTTCTAGTCAGGCAAAAGGACTGCTGGGCAATGTGTTTGTCATGTTGTGTTTCTGCTGAGGGTCTGTTTTCTGGTCAGGTTCAAGGTCTGCAGGGGTCCCTTTGCAATGTTGATTTTTTTTCTGAGGTCTCTGTGTTTGTCAAGTTTGAGTTTCAAGTTGCTCTCTGTTTTGTTAAGGTGAGGGTCAGTTCAGTGTATCTGTGCTGGACAGGTTATGGTATTGCTGGGAGTCTCTCTTCACAGTCATGGTTGCAATCTGTCCCAGGTTTGTCTTGGTCAGGGACTGCTGGAGTCTGTCTGATGGTATTGTGTGTGCCTGGGGTCTCTATTCTGTTCACCATGAAGGTCTGCATTTAGTGCACTATTCTGGTCATGTTGGGGGTCTGGTGGGGCTTTCTGTGATCATCAGGTTTGGGGTCTGCTGGGGCTCTCTGTGAGGGTCAGTTTGGGGGTCTTCCAGGGGTCTCTATGCTTGTCATTTATGGGTTTGTCAGGGTTTTCTGTTCTGGTTGGGGTGGGGATGTTCTGGAGGACATCGTACTTAATAAGGTCAGGGCTTTGGTTCGGGTGTTTGTGCTGAGTGTTTTTTGTTTGTTTGTTTTAAGATTTGCTGGTGTCTATCTGATGCTCAGATTAATGGACCGCTGGGTAATGTTCTTGTCATGTTGGGTGTCTGCTGCTTTTTCCTTCCATGGTCATGTTCCCCATCTGGAATTCTCCTTGTGCTTGTCGTGTTGTGTTTCATCCTGAGTTGGTCAAATTTGAGATCAGTGGACAGTCTCCATTCTGGCCAGGTTGGAATTCGTCGCAGGTCTTGTCTTTGTGTTGGTCGGGTTGAGGTCTTCTGTGAAATTTTTTGCTGATTCATTTGGGATCCTGCTGGGGTTCTCTCTTCTGGGCTGATTGGGTGTCTTCCTGGGGTCTCTGTGGTTGTAAGATTGGAGTTCTATCGGGGTCCTCTTGCTAGTCAGTTCTCAAGTGTACCTGTGATTTCACTGCTGGTCAGTTCAGAGGTCTGCTTAGGGTGTGTGTACCCAGTCACGTTGCAGGTTTACCTGAGGTTGGATACTGTCTAGGGTCTCTGTGTTGGTCAGTTTTGAGGTCTGCTGGGGTCTCCGTGTTTGTCATGTTGGGGGTCTGCCTTGGGTCGCTGTGCTGGTGATGTCATGGCTATTTTAGTTGTCTGTGTGACCAGTAATGATGAAGGTTTGCCTTTCGTCTTTCTGCTGGTCAGGTTGGAGGTCTGCTTTTGTCTTTCTGCTACTCATTTTATGGGTCTTGTTAGTTCTCTTCTGGTCAGGTGGGGTTCTCATGATAATTTCTTATTGGTCAAGTTATAGTTCTATATGTGAATCTCTCTGTTTGTCATGTTTGGTGTCTGCAAGGTTTGTCTTTGTTGTTTAGAATTGGTGTTTGTCTGTGGAGTCTGTACTGGTAAGATTTGTGGTCTCCTGGGTTTCTGTGCTGCAGATGGGATGTCTGCCTGGGTCTCTGAGACAAGTTATGGTGGGAGTGTGCAAGTAGTTATGTGCTGGTCAGGATGGAATATTGCTTGGGGTTTCTGTGCTCATCAAGTTGGGGTGTACCTGTTTTCTCTGTTGTGGTAATGTCAGAAGTCTACTGGGAACCTCTGTGTTCAGTGTTTTTGACGATCTGATCTGGGTGCCTGTTCTAGACAGGTTGGGTGTCTGCCTTGGGACATTGTGCTGGTCATGTTTAAGGTCTTTTAGAAATCACTGTGCTGGACATGTTGGTTATATGCCAAAGGTTTCTGTGCCAGGTAATTTTGGATCTTTCAAGGGTATGGCTTGTGTAAATAAACAGTTTTTTAAATGAAATAATTATGCTATTTTATTGCACATGCACTGAAACAGAAAATATATAACTAACAAGAGATAATCCACTACAAAATGAAATATAGTATGGTAAAAATTTATTGAAAACATAATACTGATTATTTTTATAATGATGTACAATAACTATCACATCCAAAGAAGATATATGTGACCATTATTACAAACTCAGAAGATATTGTAAGAAATCATTGAGCCCTCAATAATTTGAAGAGAATCATATCAGATCCTTTGGAATAGATGATGTTTATGTTATACAAGCTGATGCATATAATATAATTTTAAGAACAAAACTTCTCAGCACTAAAACTACAACTTTTGCTATCAGAAATAAAATGTGTGCATGTATATCTAACCTAAATAATCATAAAAGTAGAGAAAATTTTTTACAATAATGACATGAACTGTAATTATTGTGGGATAAATTGTTATACAAACAACCATCTATAACTCACAGCAGAAGTGTAGATAATTCACCAAGTTTAGCTACTGTTTGCACTTGTGCCTTTTCCATATTTCTTTTTTTTTCTTTTTTGTGTAACTGCATTTTCTTAAAGGACATGTTCCCCACAACTTGAAAACCATATTATTCCTGTGAAAAACCCCACCAACATCAAAGTCCAATAAAAGCTAATTTCTCCTTCTCATCTCTATTGAATATTCTGTCAGAGACCACTGACATTGGTTCTTTAAAAACCCACGAGGTCAATGAAGTGAGGTCAGCCAAGGCTGTGCGTGTACATCAGGTAAGTGGTAAGAAAGAGGGCATGCTAACTTTAGTGAAGTTCACAGTTTCTGCCATGTCCAAGATCTTGCAAAGATATACCTGCAACCATTAGAAGTGATCAACAACTTAAGCATGTCAAGGCAGTGTCCCTGAAATAAAAATATATAATTATCTTCAAGAATAACTAGACAGAGAAGCACTAGAGAACGGAGACAAAGTGTCAGAGAATGCAAACCAGCCTTTCAGGGCATGTAACATCTGATTTAAAGATTTTTGAAATTGAATGTCCTCATTCATACTTCAGTTTAGTGCTTTGCTTTCCCTCCCTAGTCCAAATCTCCAAAGTAGTTTCTTGCCTCTGACTCTGCCACGGCATACTTCAAGACTGGAAGAGCTGCAAATTGACACCATTATTGCAAACCTGTTTCCAAAGCTGTGCATAACCATCCTTTACAGAAATTAAGAGTTTGAGATGAAGTAAATAAAAATGAGACCCTGTCACAAAGTTAAATTGGTAAGTTCTTGGATCTCCAAAGGAGTGCAGCACACCAAATCCATGTACACAAATACAATACCTTTGTAAAATCCAGTAGGGTCACACCACTCAAGCAACCCACATACAATGACTTCTTTTTGGTTATTTGTCTTTAGCCAAGAACCCAGCACTGGTTCCTAGGATTCATACCATTTCCAGCCCCTGTGGGAACTGGCACCACCAAAATACCTGGCACTAAGAAATGGAAAATACAGACAGAATTGAAGATCATGGTGCCAAGCCCTGCGCAGGCAGTGAAATGGTTTTCTAAAACTGACCCCAAAATTTGTGGCATTTATGTTTCCTGCTGTGGCAGGGGATCTGTGAAAAAACTGTGAAACCTACAAAGCTAGACAGCTTGACGTTGGGCAGGGATCCAGGAGAACAAGGCACAGTTTTATCAGTTTTTTATTCTATTGCATGTATCTGAAACAATCAAGGCAACAGAGCCCTGTTCACCATTAAACACTTTCCGCTAGACAAGACAAAGCCACTCCCCGTTATTTACTTTCCCAGTTCTATAATCTTTGGAACTCCAGCCCAGTGCAACCTGTGCTGCTCAGGCAAGGAATCACACCTGAGTTTTACTGAGTTCCCCAAATATTTGGAGTGTCCAGCACTGTTCTGGGAACTAAGGAGATACTAAGAAGTGTGAAGGTATTACCAGCCTCAGGAATCCATCTCAGATTTTCTTTACATGCTAATGACAGCATCTACAGCTACACATATTTAATCTTCACTTTCATGTCAAAGAACCAGACCCCACAATTGTAAACAAACACACAACTTTTTTTTCAAAGCATGAGGACATTTTCTTTTGAGAATCCAAATCTGTCCTGCCTCTTAATAAAACACTCACACATCGAAAGTTGGAGGACACTGCTGGCTCCTGAGCCTGCTGTTTTATTCATATATTTACTAAAAGAAATGATACTGATGACAGGTAGCTTTGGTAATGTAATTACTATGAACAAGGCACCAGAGTAGGTGATATATCATTAGTCCTTTAATAACCCTATGACATAGCTGATGAGCCAAGAAACTGCTATGTGCCCAGTGTCTACTTTAATTGCTTTTTTTCAAACTAAAACTGGGCCCAGGTGTAACTAGTCCATGGTTTTACTTTGAAAATGAAGACTTATGAGGTACTGATGCTACATCTCATGTTGGGTCATTTTCTATGAGCACCACCCATGAAATATTGTGTCTTTCCATGTACCACACAAACACACACAAAATGACTCGCCACCTCGTGGTACAAATGGAAATATGCCAGAAGTTATCAGACAGATGACAGAAAGTGGTTGGATGTAGGTAACTCTGTAATGGTGCAGGGGCAACCATTTTGGTGGCATTACGTTAAGTGCCCATAGACACGGTGGGAGATTTGTTAAGCTGATGGGTAGAGAAATCTAAATAGCAAAAGGTGAGCCTAGACCAATGTCATTCTTGGCTAGCTGAAAGAACAAGATGTGGTTCCTGTGTCTCCATCCTGTGCTTCTGTAACTAAAAGCAGACACACCAAGTTTGTAGAAGTTTCTGAAAAGAAGTCCTGATCTTTTTACTCTTTAAGCTATTGTGCATAGATGCAGTAACAGAAAAATTCTAACAGCCTGCAGAAGAGCCTATTTTCACTTGTTCTTCATCAGGACAGAGTGTGTTAGAAGTCCCTGACAAATGCTTTCTAGTTTCTACTGGGTTTTCAGAGCAGAGGGCATCTTAAGGCTAAAAAGCCTAGGCAATGAAGAAATGTGGCAGAGCAGAGAAAAACTGACCCAGGAACCAGGTGCAAGGAGAGCATTGTTGGAGTCCTAGGTTCCTCACTTAAAAGTGTATGAAGTCAATGCCCAGGTTCAGGTGAGGGGCAACAGGAGTAAACTGGACACAGTCAAACAGTGGAATAAAAATTGGAAGGAACAGGAACTCCAGGGACTTCTCACTGTTCCCTAAAGCCTGTAGGCCCAACCACTTCGCTTCCTGGTCTCTGGATTACTAATAGCTTTCAGAACCTTAGACATGGGAGTGTATTTGGATTTCAGGTTTTTCTGTCTGTGGCTGAGGTACCATATTTTACTACCAGGGGGCAATCTGTCCCAACTATAGTGAATGGCCCAAGATTCAAGAAAAACAAGAGGCCATTTTGGGTGTTTCTTCATCTGAGCAGCAGGCACTGCTGATTATTAGTATCCATCTTTACAATGTAAACTGCACACAAAGCACAGGACATTCTGAGAACTTTTCACATTTTTTATCAGTTTTGGCGCCTGTTACACTCACCATAAGAGGGCTGACAGTACCCATATGTTTCTTGTCCCTGGCCCCAGGAGATTAAAGTGTGGAGTGGGAAATGAACTCAGCACAAGAACAAATTACTGGGAGAGAGAACAGCAAGTGATGTAGGGAGGACCACTGACACTATGTGTGTCCACTAGTACTCCGTGGTACAATTTACACTGTGACCTGAGGGCAAAAGGATCCATTCTTGCCATAGTCAAAGAAGAGTGTGCTGGTGTGGGGATCCTCAAATGGGCAGAGATATGGACATAGAAATAAATTTGGCTATGCACATATATCCTGGGGAGAGGCCAACAAAAGGCATTCCAAAGGCGGCTCTGCCTTTTGCTCTTTGCTGGGGAAGCTGTTTCAGGTCTTGTTTCTGCTGGCTGGGGTGAATGCTATCAAATCAGTCTTTCTTCCCAGCCCTGATTCAGCACCTGGCAGTCTACGGGCTCACACTTCTTTCAGAACCCTGGAGTGCATGAGGAAGTGCCCGCTCCAAAGCTGTGGGCCTGGCCTGAGACAGCAGGGTCGCCTTTTCAGCGGGCTGGGAACAGGAACTGCAGCCCTGTGTAGGTCTCCAGGCGGCTTAGAGCTGGGGTGTCATCTTCGCAGTTCAGAGTCCTCACTCAGCCATTCTATCGCTCTAAAGTTCCAAAGCCCGGCTCCCGCGTGGCCTCTCCCCTCCCCCAAACTGCACCGCTCGGATCCTGTTGCAGTCTCTGCTCCCTTCCCTCTCCCCAACTCGACCCCTTCTCGCCAACCTTCAGGTGTTTACTTGCGATTTGTGGATTTCTCAACAGCCGTTTTGTTGAGAAATCCACAAATATATACGCATAGCCTCCAAACGCAGTAGGAGATCAGAAACAAGAAACAAAGAGCCCCCTCTCCCCAAAAACTTGACCCCCAGTTCCACCTAGTGTCTGCCCTACAGCAAGACACCACAAAAGCAATAATCTGGGCACTGAACATAAAACCCTCATGTCAAAGAGGAAGAACCCAGCGGACAGGATGAATTCCTTAAAAACTAAAACTCCTCAGAAAGAACATGAAATTTACCCAGAAGATAGCTTGTTACAACTGGAAGGGTCTCATTTAAGTGACGGAGAATTTAAAGCAAGCAATCTAAAGGCTGTGACAGAAATGAAAACCTATTGGCAGAACACCTTAGTTGAGATAAATAATATAAAAAAGGATATAAATGACATAAAAAGGAACTCTGTGAACAAAAGGAACAATTTAACAAAGAGATTCAATACATAAGAAAGATTGAGATGGAAATACGAGAAATAAATAATACCATAAATGAAGTGAGAAATGAAATAACTGCCATAGGGAACAGGACCAACCAGATGGAGGGAAGAATTAGTGATATTGAAGATCAGAACATGGAAACAGCCCAGAAAGAGGAAGAGAGGGAATATAGAACCAAAAGGATGGAAAGAACTGTAAGAACTATCCGACTCCATGAGACAAAACAACATCAGGATAATAGGAATAGAAGAGGGGGCAGAGCAATCTACAGAGAGCATACTCAAACAAATCATAGATGAGAACTTTCCAAACCTATGGAAAGACAGACTTGTCACTTGGGTTGTGGAATGGTGGGCTGGATTCTGGAGCAGTTCTTGGAAGGACCTGGGCCTGGCAAAGAATTCAGCATTCCTGGAGAATGAACGCTCATCTGAACCATCTCTGGTGTTTCAAGAACACTTGGGGATGTCATTGAACCCAGCATTTCTACACCACTGGCCAGATCTGGAATGCCCTCCTGCACTTTTTTCTGTACATCTTCAATTCTGTTGCAAATTTGAACATCCCTAATATTGTCTTTCCTTTCTTTGTTAATTTTTAAAATTTTTAATGCACATTTATATAATCTTTGACATCGAGGTGTTAAATTCATTATAGTAAAATTTAATACTTATTATGGTAAAGTGTACTTTCATTAGCATTAATTCATCGATCATCACTATCAAACTCTGAAATATTTCATCAGATTGGGCAGCGATTGTACTAAAATAAAATACTGTCTCTTACTATGATTAGGCAAGTCTTCCTTGGCCACATCAGAGTTCACACACGAACCTAAACTATATCTCTAAAATAACCCCCAAATGAAAGAATTTTTTATTGTGTACTTTGAATTTGTCTTTCTGTTATATTAGGCTCAGTTTGTGAGATAAGAACTATTTTGACACTGCAACCTTTTGAGGGTGGGAAAAAAGTATACTAGTAAGTCTCATTTTGTGGCTGAGAAATTATTTTAGGGTTAAAGAACTTATGAGACCAGGGACTCTTAGGGATGTGAAATGATATTGGAACTGAGATGTTTAATATCTGGGATCACACCAAATTAAAGTGGTGTAGTACTTTCCAGGGCTTTGTTTTGTTTTATTTTGTTTAGATTTGTTTTAAGAAATGTAGAAACTTATGTTTAAGGGTGAAAACCGTATCACTATTTCATTTTGGATGCAAGTAACTGTGATCTTTGGTGACGTTTCTCAAAGATAATTAAAATTAGAATAATGTTCCTTTATGGCTGGTTGGTATGTTTTAGATAATACTTAGAATAAATGAAAGATTTTTTTGGGGGGGAGTATTTGTGTACTTCCCTGGCCAGGAATCGAAGCCAGGCCACAGTGTTGACAGTGCCAGTGCCAAAACCTTAAGCCACTATACCACCAGGAAACTCCCAAGATTTTCAATAAATTTACATGCAGTGGCTTAAGGGTCCTGTTAGTTATTTTACATTAAATTTAATATTTTCTTTTGAAAATTTTATAAATTATAAAGGAGATATCTGAATCCTAAAGTGGAAAATAACACTACTTTTTTCTGTTTTGCTTTTCTTATTTTAATAATAGCTAGAAATTACTCAGGAACATATATGTGTACACTTAAAACATCTTATCTTAAAAGTCTTCTATCATAAGCTACATGGATTTCCCCAGGCTTTTTGCCAGGTTTTATTAAATTCATATCAGTCACAATAATAATATCCTATGTACTGTCATCCACAAATGTCAGTGTTCTTTTAGGGAACTCTCTCCTCCTGTTCTTACCTTTTTTTCCACCAAGTATTAGCCTTTTCAAGAGCTTGGTTGTTATTACAAATTGATAGAGACATTTTTTGGGTATGAGAATAAGAGTGGCTTTTAGCTGGTGGAAAAGCATGATAATGGCAGCTTGATGGTTTAAGCTTAACTTAGTGAAATCTGCATTTATTTCACAGTGATGGTTTTGACACATTTATTAAGTGTCCATAAATGTTTTGCTGTTTGATCCCTAAAGATAGACAGTAGGAATTTCTTTAGTAAGGGAGGTAAACTTTTATTTTGTACCATAAAACAGTACAATTCCGTGATTATTTTAATAAAGTCTTTCCATTCTAGTATGATTTGTTTGGGGCCTTTATACCAGTGTGAGTGCTTGATTTTATTTTTTAATAATTGTGGTAATTTAAGCCCCCAAAAGTGAACTTGCTTGTGCTATAAAATATTCCCACTAGAAATCTGAGCTCTCTTGCCTTATTGAGAGCCAAGTGCAAATTTCCTATATTAATTAATTGCTAGAAAACATTGTTTAGCTAACCTTTCCTTAACACTACACTGGAGAAATTAATTAAGGTTTTAAAAATGTTATAATTGTTAAAATTGATGAAATACCATTTAGGCTCAAAACCTAAAATGAAAGCAAATATTAGCATAACAATTTCTAATTAAGTGTTTTTTATTGTGAAATTCATTGGGGTGACATTTATTCGTAGAATTTAAAAAGATTCCAGGTATATAATTTTATATTACATCCTCCACGTTTTGCACTAAGTGTTCATCACACAGAGTCAATTCTTACTCCATCACTAAGTAAATTTTTACTGACTCCTTCTCTGAGTTAAGGACTCTGATTTGCAAATTGGTTATCTAGAGAGTATATTGAGAATGAAGATAGTAACAAATATCTCTCTATTAAAATACTATTTTAAAAATTATCAGCTCAGAAACTTCCACAATAAAATTTTTTTCACAGATGACAGAAATCCTGGTATTAATGAATTATCATATAGTCAGTTTAACATGACTTTGAGTCTCAATTACTAACTCACTGTTAAAGAAAGTCTAGAATTTAGTGTTGAAGTAAGGGAGGCTTAAAAATGTGCCTTAAGTTTGAACTCTTCTGTTATATATA
This sequence comes from Lyroderma lyra, assembly GCA_004026885.1. Lineage (NCBI taxonomy): Eukaryota > Metazoa > Chordata > Mammalia > Chiroptera > Megadermatidae > Lyroderma > Lyroderma lyra. The sequence continues at coordinate 13,522 of PVJL010011997.1, read as the reverse complement.
AATCTGCACATTCATTGTGGTCCTTTAAAAATTATTATGAATCCCCGATCAGTGAATATTAGAAAAGATGTTGCAGTCCTTTAAGGCCAGACATGGGTAGGACTGTAGATAAGACCCCCAGGGTTCCAGGCTGTGTGCGCTTGCAGGGCATAGTGTTCCGAGCTACTTGACTTGTATTAATCAACCTCAGTGACTTCCTGATGATAAACCAAATTTCTGTCAATAGCGGTCATGCACAGCTCTGTGGTCTAATACGCTTTCCCCAGAAAACTTGGAACAAGCACCTAAATTTTACTATGTAATCTTTCTGGAAAGATTTTTTTTGTTAATTGATGTGGAATGAAATGCAGTAGGGCCACAGTGATGCAGACAATTTCAGGTGATGTGAAGTATTGGGAAACAAATCAAACCTACAATGGCTGCCAGTGGTGGTTATTAATGTCAAGCTGGAATTGCACTTTAATAAACTGAATCAGTCTGTATGATAGCAGAATATCAATTTTTTAAAAAATCATCATAGAAAATGTGCTATATACTTCATTCTTTAATATCACTATGCTCACCTGCCTGGGGTCTCTGTATTGGTCAAGTTGAGAGGTCTGTTTGAATCTCTCTGCTTCTCAGGTCCAGAGACAATTTTGGAAATTTGCTGCTCATGTTGCTTCTCTTCTGGGAGTGTCTTTGCATGTCGGTCCATGTCTCTTTTGGTGTGTGTGCTTGTCAAGTTGTGTTTCTCTGATGTTTCTGTGCTGATCAGATCAGAGGTCAGCTCAGGGTGTCTATGTTGGTAAGGATGGGGTTATTCTGGGGTCTCATTTTTGTGTGTTGGGTTTTTACATGAGGTCTCTGTGCTGGTCAGGTTCGGAGTCTGCTGGGGGTCGTGCTGGTCATGCTGAGGGTCATAATCAGGTCTCTGTGCTGGTGAGGTTGGAGGCTTGCTGCAATTCTTTCTGCCCAGTTAGGTTCAAGGTCTGTCTGGGGTTTCAGTGCCTGGTCACTTTGAAGTTCTGCAAGGGGTCTCTTTGCTGGTCACGTTGGAAGTCTGCCCGGAATCTCAATTCTGGTCAGGTCAGTGGTCTTCCTTTTTATTTTTTTTAAAGTGGTAAAACAAAAAGATAGTTTATTGAGGGGCGAGTACACTCCAAAATGGCAGGAGTGGTCTGCAGCAAAAAGAAGTGGCTCAGGAGCCAGGTCAGTGGTTTTCTGATGGTGTTTGTACTGGTTGGGTTTGACGTCTGCTTGGGGTCTTTGTGTTGGTCAGGTTGAGGGCCGGTAGGGATCTCAGTTATTATCACAGAAATATCCCCTCAAGTCCATGTGCTGGTCAGATTGAGGTTCTGCTGCGGTCTCTGTGCTTGTTACATTGGTTTTCTGCCTGGGGTCTTTGTTCTGACAGGTAGGGGTATACAGAGATTCTCTGTGCTCGTCTGTTTGGGTGTCTCCCTAGTCTTTCTCTGCCTGGTCATATTGGCATTTCCATGAGTCTCTGTACTTGTCAGTTTAGAAGTCTGCCTGGGGTCTCTGTGCTGGTTAATTTGTACGTTTGCTATGAGTCTCAGTGCTGGGCAGGTTTGGAGCCTGTTGGAGGACTGTGTACCAGAGGATCTTCCTGGGGTCTCTGTGGTGGTCAGTTTGAGTGTTGGTTTGGATGTCTCTTGTGGTCAGGTTAAGGAAAACTGGGGTACTGTGCAAGTCAGGTTGTTAGTTTGCCAGGGGTCTCTGCTGATAAGGTTTGAGGTCAACTAGATCCTCTATGCTGGTCACATTGACGTGTCTTCCAGGGTTCTGGACGCCACTGTGCTGGTCATGTTTAGGGTATTCCTGGGGTCTCGGTGAGAGTTCATACTGGATCTTCAAGGAGTATTTTGGCTGGTTAGATTGGAGATTGTCCTGAGGTTTCTGTGTGGGTCAGGTTAGAGGTCTGCTGAGAGTCTATGTGCTGGTCAGGTTCGGTGTCTTTCTGAGGTCTCTGTGCTGTCAGATTAAGAGTCTGCGGGGGTCTCTGTGCTGGTCATGTTACCGTTCTGCCTATGGTCTTTGATGCACTATTTGACGGTCTGATGGAAGTATCTGTGCTGGTCAAGTTGGGGGTCCGGTTGGATGTTACTTGGTGTTGTTGTGGAAATGATAGGGTACTTTGTTGGTCAGGTTTTAAGTCTGAAGGGGGTCTCATAGCAGGTAAGTTTTGGAATCTGCTGAGAGTCTATGCTATTCAGCTTATGGGTCTTCTGTGGATCTATATACTGGTCAGGTGGGAGGTATGCAAAAGGTTTCTGTGCTGGCCAGATTGGTTCTCTGCTTGAGGACTCTGTGCTCATCTGGTTGAAGTTCTGCTCAATCTTCATGCTGCTCAGGTTGGGAGACTTCTGGGTACTGTGAAATTCAGTTTGAGTGTTTGTTTGGGGTCTCTTTCTCTTTCAGGTTATAGGTCTGCATGCATCCTTGTTGTTGTCAAGTTGAGTTTCTGCATTAATTTTTTGTGTTGGTAAAGATTGAGGTCAGTGATGTGTCTCTGGCCTGGTCACATTGGAATCAGTAAGAAGTCTCTGTGTTGGACAATCTGGGGTTCTGTTAGGGTCTCTGAGCTAAATAGGTTGGAAATCCCTGAGATACATCTAAAGCCCTCTAATATTTCCTGTGAAAATAGTTACTCTCTGTGCCCTCAGAGAATACCAGGGGACCTAGAGAAACCACAGATGAATGACCATATCCACAGAAGCTACCATTTTATGTGGAGAGTATGTGACCATGCCACACTGGCCAGCTTCATTCTGATTGAAACTTATGACCTTGAAAGCTAGATTGAGAGATATATTGGTTCATAACAAGTTCCATGGGACTCCATTGGCATGTAAATTGGCACTCATGATCTACCACCCCAAGGATTCATAGATAGAAGCCACCAGCCTCTGGCTGCTTTCCATTTTGGATCTGTGGCTGGTGGGTTGTACATCTAACTGTGGTGTCTGTGAAGGTCATATGAGCAGTAGGCCAGAGACCACTATGTTCATTCACTTTGGAGTTGTCCTGGATGATCTTTCCAATCCCAACTGAAGCTAGAAATGACCTGAGCCTAAGATCAGGAGGAGGAATTTAATTTCAGCCAAAGGGGCTTTAAAGAACAGATGGAGGCTGTCAGTTCTCACCTTACTGGGCCTTTGGATGGGAGACCCCTCCAGTAGGCATCCATGAGGCATCACTGATTATTCATAGTGCATTTTTATAGCTTCCTAAAAGTGTTGTAATTAGGAACTTTTTTTTTCTCAATTTGCACTTGGGACTGGATGGGGTTGAGCTACATTCTACCTGCCCCCAGTAGCCTCCTTCCTGACTATGGCATATCTCTTGTCATTCTTTCCACGGACACTAGCCTGGAGCCCAAGTTTGGATACCGTACCACAACAGAGAGGAGGGTATTTATAAGAGAATTTGCTCATGTCAAACTTTTATCCTCAGAGAATTCTCTAAATTATCTGGGAGGTGGTGTAAGACCTATCCTTTTCTTTGGGTCTGTTTTTATAAACCCTCCCATAACGACAGAATGGCTGGAGACACCAAAAAAAAAAAAAAGTCTAGAGACTGTTGGTCATGGGCTGTTTCCCTTCTAGCCTGGGGATCACCTGAGCTGTACTTTGTTGTGGCCTCTTGCTCCCAGGCTAAGCTCTGGCCCTGGTGTATCTCAAAGTTATGCTGGGGTGCACTTGTGGATTCTGAGTTCTTATGTGTGTGGTGTGGAGTCACAGGTCTGAAGAGCAGTGTTCTGCACATATGAGGGTGCTTAATACATGCCCCCAAAGCCCAGCAATATGGGTGAGTATTGGCCAGTCTCATGGCAGACCATTGCTGCAGACCTGGATACTGCCAGCATGCTGGAAAACAGGGAACTCATGGGGGAAGGGTTGGAATTTTTATCTAAACCCAGAAAATACTGTCATTCACAGGGGTCAGGACTACTCATCTCTGAGGCTGATGTATTTTACAAGTTCAGATGCGGACAGGACTGAGCCAAGCTCTTGCTGGGTGTGCCGTAACCTACACCCATCGACCCCCTTATCCCCTAATATCTGAGAGCTCCCACACCCAAGGTCCTCAGGGACTGCAGGTTGATCTAAGTGTCAGAAAGAACTGAGAACACTTAGAGACCCCCAGTGCTTTCCTGTGAATCTAAGTCCTTACTCTGTCCCCAGAGATTGTCAGGGGAACCACAGGCAGCAGAGGACTGACCACATTCTGAGAAGTTGACATCTAAGCTGGAAAGAAAGTGGTCAGGCTACCATAGCCAGATACTTTTTGATTGGACTCTGTAACTTTGGCAGCTAGATTGAGAGGTGTCTTTGTCCACACCAAGTACCATGGGGTGCAGATGCCATGTAAGGTGGCTCCTATGATCTGCCACCTCCAGGTGTCAGGTGCAGAAGCTGCCAGTATCTTCCTGCTCCCAATTTTGATTCTGTGGCTAGTAGGCTCTAGGTCAACTTGAGGTGTCTGTGTTGGTCAGTCAATGTTATGCTGGAAATCTCTTGTTTTATCACATTAAGGTTGTGTTGGATGTTCTCTAAAATTCCAACTTCAGCTAGAAATGGCCTGAACTTAGGATCAGGGAAAGGCGTTTGATTTCTGCCAAGGGACCTGTGAAGAACAGATGGAGGCTGTCAGGTCCCAACTTATTGGGGCTCCCAAGGGGTGTCCCCTCAAGGAGGCATCCATGAGGTATCAGTGATGATTCAGCCAGGTTTCTTCTTATTCTCCTAAATGTGGTGTACTTGGGAACTCTGTTTTTTATGTGCACTTGAGACTGGATTGTGTGGATCAATCCTGTGCCTTTCCTCAGTTGCCTGCCACCTGACCATGGCCTCCCACTGGTAAATCGTTCCCTGGGCACTGGCATGGACCCCAAGGCTGGATTCTGTAATAATACAAGAGGGAGACAAGTATTTATAATGGAAACCAATTCCTTCCCAAATTCTTCCTCTGTTTGAGAATTCTCTGTATACTCTGGGAGTTGTTGGCACAGCCATGCCACACTTTAAGTCTGCTTGTAAAAACCCTCATCATAAATAGTGGCTGAATATCCCCAAAAACCTCAAGAGACTGGTGCTCATGGCAGAAGATTGGAGCTGCTGGCTTCAGGCCTGGGGATCAGCTGAGTTTTGTGGTGCCATGGTCACCTGCCCCTGGCCTAAGCTCTGCTCCAGGTTTATCTCAAAGGCTGGCTGGGGTGCATTTCTGGGCTCTGAGTTTTTATATGAATGAGTCACTGGACTGAGATTGTGGTACTCTGCCCAACTCAGTGTGCCTCTAACATGCTGCCAAACTAAGTCCAGAAGTATTGGGGGAACATTGACCAATCTCACTACACATACTACTGAAGATGGATACTTCAGGTCTCCTGAATAAAAAAGGCAATCATTCTGGGAAGAGTGGGAAATTTATCTTGGTTCATGGGATACTGTCATTCATCAGTGTCAAGGCCATTCATTTTTTAGGCTGATGTAGTTTTTAGAGCTAATTGTGGGACAGGACTAGGGCAACCTCTAGCTGGATATATACCATAAAATTCTCTCTTTGGAGCCTTCTTGTTTGCTAATAATTGATGTCTCCAACACCTCAAGGTCTTCAGAGATTACAGATTGATCTATGGGTTGGAAACACCTTAGAGGCCCCCAAAGCTTTACTTCAAGGTAAGGTCTCCCCGTTGTCCTCAGAGCCCATCAGCGACTGACATATCCATAGAGGACAGACCACATCCTGAAAAGCTGACATCTAAGGTGGAATGAATGTTGCCATGCCACTGTAGCCAGCTGATTTCTGATTGAACCCTGTGAACATGGCACCTAGATAGACATGTATCTTGCTTTACATGGAATAGAGTTGGGGTTTAAGTGGCTCCTATACTCTGCCACTCCCAGGTGTCATGAGTAGAAACTGCCAGTCTCTGGCTTGTCACCATTTTGGGTGTGTGGCTGTTGGACCCTCAATCGTGTCCAAATTTTTCTAATGGGCTCTAAGGTTAGTGGTCATCATTTAGGAAGATGGAGCTCTTACATAAAAATACACCTTTTTATAGAACTTGAGAGCTATTTCTGGACCCTGCATTCCCTCAAGTCAGGAACCAGGCTCAGCCCCGGGGCCTGGAGGGCTATGGCAGAATGGCTGGCCCCTTCAAGTGCCCACAGGGTTTAAGCATTCAGGCTTTATAAAGCATTGTCTCAGGTAGCAGACTCAAAAATCATTGTCACTGGGGTGTTAGGTGATGAAAATGAATTACTATGGCCTTGGAAAAGGGTAAAACAGTGAGCTGAAAGCACTAACACAGTGAAGTCTGGTGGTGCTCTTTTTTTGGCCCATATCAGAGCCACCGCAGTGAGAGGCGGTGAAACATTTGAACCTACACAGACCCACTCAAGTGAGGGATCTGGGGAGTGGTCTGGCCGGTGTTTGGGATAGAGGCTTTTCCTGGCCATTTCTGGGCCTGGGTTTTAAAGGCACCTCCATGGCAAATCTAACTGATATTCCACACTGGCACTTGGTGGCATGGAAAGCACGTTTCTCATGCACAGTGAAAAGGGGTGTATGTCCTCATTGAGTAGGTAATCATTGGTGTACTGCCTATGGTTCTGCAGTGACAGAGACCAGGAACCACTGTGCATGCCTGAGAGCTCTTCTGTCCACCAGACCTTGTCCTCCCAGATCAGAAAAAGCTTGTGTCAACACAGAGATTAACTCAGAGATATGACATATTCCTGAAGAGCTTGTAATTAACTGTAGGCCAAGTCCCTCTGTTCTCCACATCCAAGTCAGCCACTCTGGACTTGGGATGTGAACATGACCAGCCCCCTAGGATACTGAGTTCCCCTCAGCCAGCTTTTGCTCAATAAATGACATACTTTGGTGAATATTACCACCACCACCACCACCACCACCACCAAAACACAGCAGGGAGACGTAATGCTGTGAAGGAGAAATGAGGGGGTTGGACTTTTCCAGTCTTGACTGCTTTGACCAACAAAGACAGCTCCAGCAGTCCCCCAACCTGACCAAAACAGACCTAGTAATGCAGATCTTCAACATCACTGGAGGAAATCATTCTAACACAAACCAGACCAGTGAAAAGAATCGAGGAAACCAAAACCTGACCAGGACAACCCAAGGCAGATTTTAAATGTTACTGGGTCAGAGACACCCTGTAAAATGCTAACGTGCTTATCACAGATGTCCTTGAATGACCTCAACCTGATAAGATTTGAAACCTTCCAACAACATTCAAGTTTGACCAGAAAAGAGATCTCAATCAAAAAAAAAATTTAAAAATATTAAAATTGAAAATCAAATGGTCACCTCAAGACTAAAAGCTGACCTGGAAATAGAATATCAGCAAATGCCTAACCTGAACGACACAATGTCCTTAAGCACACAACCACCCACACCAGAAAGAAGACACTAGACAGACCTTCAACCTGATGAGGATAGAGACCCCCACAAGACCCCCAGCTTAATAGCACAGAGACTCCCAGCAGACACCAGAAGTGACCAGCACAGAGAACGTCACCAGACTTACAACCTGACTAGAAGAAAGACCAGCAGCAAACCTTCAACATGAAGTGTACAAACACCCCGAGCAACACACAACATGACAAGGATAGTAACCCTGGCAGGTCCATTAAAAAAGATCACTGTTTCACCAGTACAGAGTCCCCAAGCATAATTTCAACATGACTATGGGAGATACTGGAGGCAGACACTATGTATGAAAACTTCAGACACACCAGCATACTCCAAATATGCCAGCACAGAAAACTCAAGCAGAATCCCAATCTGACTGGGCACTAAGATTTCATGAGGACACCTAATCAGACCAGGACAAAGACCACCAGAAGAACCTGTGAATAATTTGAATGGTGAAATCCATCAGAATCCCAAACAAATAATCACAGACAACCCCAGAGAACTCAACATGACAATCACAGAATCTTTGAGCAGAAGCTCCAGCTGCCGAGCAGAGAGACAACTAACATACATGAAACTGACACTGATTAGTACAGAGACCCAAAGACCTACACAAAATTTGATCAACCCATAGCCCTAAGGCAGAAATTCAACATGGCAAGCAAAGTGATCCTGGCAAGGTTGGTACTTGTCCAGAAAGTAACATGCAGGAGACACTACTCAAAAATCCATGTCCCTGAGCAGTAGGTCTACTGTAGCAAACCTCGACACACAACAGCATAGATACCACCAAAAGACTCCCAACTTGACCAGGCACATTGATCTCTAGCACATCATCACCCCAACCATCACAGAGAACTCGAACAGAATCCCCAAATAATCAACATAGAAACCCCTGGCAGACCCCAAAACTGACCACCACAGACAGCTCCATGATACTCCCAAGAAGTTCAGCAAACAGTCTCCAAGGTGACAGGAACAGAGATTTCAGGCACACCCGAAACTAACAGAGAGACTCCAGCTGACCTGAAACTTGACGTGGAAGAACCCTTGGCACACTGCAAGTGTGACTAAAAACAGAGACACAAGAAGAAGCCCAAAATACTAAGAAGAGTTATGCAAGGCTGACCCAAATCTGACCTAAACATAGCACACAAACCTCAAACGTAACCAACACAGAGACCTCAGAAGGAAATGCAACATGAAAAGCACAGGGATCCCTGCAGACCTGGAACATGGCCAGGATAGAGACCCATACCAGTCACCTAACCTGACAGGCATAGTACCCAGCAGTTCGTTACACTGGCCAAAAAAGAGCCAACAGAAAATCTGAGAAATGATCAGCACAGACACCCCAAACAGAACTTCAACATTGACTGGGAAGAAAGATGTCCAGGACACCCCATTCCTTTCCAACACGGACAACTCTGACAGAATCCTGAAATGACGTGTTTAGAGACTCCCGAATGTCTGCCAACATGACCACAACAGACAGCTTAAACAGAACCCATACATGACACTCACAGAGCTCCACCAAAGACCCACAAACTGACCTGGGCAAATCCTCCAATGCAGACCTCCATGGTAACCAAATGATAGAACCCAAGCTTATCCATGAGAGACAGAGAGACAGCAGCAGCCCCTAGGCTGACTTGGACAAAACCCCATGTGGTTGACAAATGTAAGTGTAAACAGAGACACACCAGCAGAAGGCCATTCTGTGTAGCATACAGACCCTCAAATCATCCCAACCTTACCAGAGCAAGGACCACACACAGGTCCCAAGCTTTAACAACACAGAGACATCAGAAATAAATTAAACATAACAAACACAGAAACCCCCTCACAACCAAAACCTGACCAGGGAAGAGACCCCAAAAAACACCCTTCTGGCCTAGTATGGAGTATAGAGCAGTTTATTATTCTGACCAACAGATACCTCAGCATATCTCTAAACAGACCAGCCTATATGAGCCAAGCAAAGCCCCCAACTCGATCCAGCTCAAAGATCTCCCCCACATCCTCATTCTAACCAGCACAGAGAATGCTGAGAAAATGTCCAAATGACCAGTATAGAGAATCCTCAAAACCCTTAACCTGAACATCCCAGATAGCACAAACACTTCCCCAACCAGTCCCGAACAGACCCAGCATAGCAGATCTCGGATGTCCCTAAAATAGAGAACCCACGCACACATGAGACCAGTGGAAAGACCTGAGCAGAACAAAACCCTGACCAGGACAACCCAAGGTAGATTTTAAATGTTACTTGGACAGAGGCTCCCTGTAAAATGCCAAGGTGCTTTTCACAGATGTCCTTGTATGATCCTAACCTGAGAAGGTTCCACATCTCAAATAACATTAAACTTTGACCAGAAGATCAAGTTCAGGTAGAGAAAAAATTTAAAATGGCAAGCAAATGGTCACGTAAAGCCTAAAAGCTGACCTTGAAAGAATCTCAAAGCAGACCCCTAACCTCAACAGCACAAAGCCCTTAGGCAGACAACCAACATGACCTGCAAAAAGACCGTATGCAGACATTCATCCTGATGACGATGTAGACCCCCACATGACACCCAAGGTGAGTAGTACAGAGACTCCCTCTGGACCCGAGAAGTGAGCAGCACAGAGAACATGAGCAGATTTAAAATCTGACTAGTGGAGAGATCAGCAGTCACACTCTAAACTAAACAATAACAGACGTCCCAGCTGACACTCAACATGACAAGCACAGACACCTTGGCATATCCTCAAACTTATAGGCACTTTAACCAATCAGTGTCCCAAACTGTAAAGCAGAGATCTCTGCCTCTGGTCTCTCTGTTGGTCATGTTGAAGTTATGCCTGGAGATACCATACTGGTGAAAGAGTGATCTTTGCCTGAACTTCTGCACATCTTCTTCTTAACAAGCACAGAGAACTCAGACAGAATTCCCAAATGAGCAGCATAAAAACTCATGGCAATCCCCAAACCTGACCATCTCAGACAGCTCCAGCATACCCCATACCAGACTGGAACAGAGGCCCAAATGCAGAGATCACTGTTTCACCAGTATGGTATCCTCAGGCATAACGTCAACATGACCAACAGAGAGACCAGAGGGAGACACTATGCATGACCACCTCAGACACATCAGCAGACTTCCAAACACAGCAGCACAGAGAAGACAGGCAGAACTCCAATCTTACTGGGGAGAGAGACCCCATGCAGAACCCCACAAGGACCAGGAAAAAAATGTCCAGAGGACACTCGGATTGACTTGAACAGTGATACCCAGCAGGACCACAAGCAAATCAGCATGAACACCCCCAGAAGACCTCAAGTTGACAATAATGGAATCTCTGAGCAGAAGTGCAAGCTTCCCAGTAAATAGACACCTGACTTATCTAAACCTGAATAGAAGGCTAACAGCCCCAGTACCCCAAACTTGTCCAAACCAATTACCAAAGGTAGAAACTCAACATGACAACACAGGGAGCCTTGCAAACTTGGAAACTGACATGGAAAAAGACCCACAGGAAACATTCAACCAGACAGGTACAGTATCCAGCTGTCCATTAAGCTGAACATTAAAGAGTCCCTAGCAATTCTCCAAACACAATAGCATAGATAACCCAAGGAGACAACCAAACCTGATCAGGCACAGAGAACTTCTGCACATCTTCTTTTTTTTTTAATTAATTTTTATTGTTAAACTTATTGGGGTGACATCTGTTAGCAAGGATTACATAGGTTTCAGGCACACAATTCTACAGTGCATTGTCAACTTGACGTATAATAAGTTCACCACCTAATATGACTTCTCTTTCCATCACCTTATATTTAGCTTCCCCCCGTCCTCTCCCATCCCCACCCCTTTCTCCCCTCCCTAACCCACTCGTCCCCAAATAAACATTAAACTATTGATTGTGTCTATGGGTTATTTTTTTGTTTATTTCTTTTTTTCTTTGCTTTCAGTTTTATATTCCGCATATGAGTGAAATCATGCAGTTCTTTGTTTTTTCTGTCTGGCTTCTTTCACTTAGCATGATGATCTCCAGGTCCATCCATTTTGTTGCAAATGGCAATATTTCATCTTCTTACAGCTGAGTAATATTCCTTTGTGTATATGTACCACAGCTTCTTTATCCAGTCATCTGTCACAGGGACCTTTGGTTGTTTCCATGTTTTGGCCACTGTGAACAGCGCTGCAATGTACATTGGGGTACATAAGTCTTTGCGGAAAAAGGTTTTCAAGTTCTTTGGGTAGATCCCCAGAAGGGGGATTGCTGGGTCAAATGGTAGCTCCATTCCCAATTTTCTGAGGAACCTCCACACTGCCTTCCACAGTGGTTGTACCAGTGTGCACTCCCACCAGCAGTGTACCAGAGTTCCTTTTTCTCCACATCCTTTCCAGCACTTGCTATTCTTTGTCTTTTTGATAATAGCCATTCTCACAGGTGAGAGGAGGTATCTCATTGTGGTTTTGATTTACATTTCCCTGATAGCTAATGAGGATGAGCATTTTTTCATATGTCTGCTGGCCATTTGTATTTCCTCATGGGAGAAGTGTCTGTTTAGTTCTTCTGCCCACTTTTTAATTGGGTTGTTTGATATTTTGTTGTTAAGTCTTATTAGTTCTTTATATATTTTAGATATTAGACCCTTATCTGATGCATTATTTGCAAATATTTTCTCCCATTCAATTGGCTGTCTCTTTGCCTTGTTGATGGTCTCTTTTGCTGTGCAGAAGCTTTTTAGTTTGATATAGTCCTATTCAATTACTTTTGCTTTTACTTCCCTTGCCTTTGAGGACAGGTTCATGAAGTCTTCCTTGAGTCCTAGGTCTATAAGTTTAGTATCTATGTCTTCTTCTATACAGTTTATTGTTGCAGGTCTTATATGAAGGTCTTTAATCCATTTTGAGTTAATTTTTGTATATGGAGAGAGTTCATAGCCCAGGTTCATTCTTTTGCATATGTTTTTTCCAGTTTTCCCAGCACCACCTACTAAAGAGGCTGTCTTTTCCCCATTGTATGCTTTTTGATCCTTTATCGAAAATTATTTGTCCATATATTTGTGGGTTTATTTCTGGGTTTTCAGTTCTATTCCATTGGTCTCTATTTCTGTTCTTCTGCCAGTACCAAGCTGTTTTGACTATTGGTGCTTTGTAATATAAATAGAAGTCAGGAAGTGTAATGCCACCAGCCTTATTCTTTTTATGTAGTATTGCTTTGGCAATTCCAGGTCTTTTATGGTTCCATATAAATCTAATAATTCTTTTATCTATTTCACGAAAGTATGATTGTGGGATTTTGATGGGCATTGCATTAAATCTGTAGATTGCTTTGGGCAGAATAGTCATTTTAACAATATTAAGTCTTCCTATCCATGAACAGGGGATATTTTTCCACCTCTTAAAGTCTGTTTCAATTTCTTTCAAAAGTGTCTTATAGTTCTCTGCATATGTCTGTCACGTTCTTTGTTAAGTTAATTCCCAGGTATTTCATTCTTTTTGTTGTGATAGCAAAAAAGAATTGACTCCTTCATTTCCTTTGCTGTGGATTCGTTGTTTGTATAAAGGAATTCTGTTGATTTTTGTACATTGATTTTGTATCCTGCAACTTTACTATATTCGTTAATTGTTTCTAATAGTTTCCTGGTGGAGTCTTTGGAATTTTTTATATAAAGGATCATGTCATCCGCAAATAGTGACAATTTGACCTCTTCTTTCTCAATTTGGATACCTTTGATTTCTTTCTCTTCCCTGATTGCCGTGGCTAGAACTTCCAGTACTATATTAAATAACAGTGGTGACAGGGGGCATCCCGGACTTGTTCCTGATTTTAGGGAAATAGGTTTCAGCTTTTCCCCATTCAGTAGGATGTTAACCGAGTGTCTCTCATATATGGCCTTTATTATGTTGAGATACTTTCCTTCTATACCTATTTTATTTAGTGTTTTGATCATAAATGGATGTTGTACCTTGTCGAAAGCTTTTTCTGCATCAATTGAAATGACCATATGGTCTTTATCTTTGATTTTGTTTATGTGATGTATCACATTGATTGATTTTCGTATGTTGAACCATCCTTG
>PVJL010011996.1:0-39697 GCA_004026885.1 Lyroderma lyra | reverse complement strand
TCCCTCCTTTTCTTCCTTCCTTCCTCCCTCTCTCCCTCTCTTTCTCCTCCTTTCCTCCTTCCTTCCCTTTCCTTTTTGCTTCTAAAATAATATTTAATTTCTGCTTGTCTAAGTTCTATGCCTTCACCAAAAATATGTAGGAAAATAATAAAAAGTTTGAAAAAATTTTCCTAAGTCCTTTTCCTCCCCTAAGAAACCACCAGGGTCTGTTCTTATGTAGCATTCCTCTGGGCCTAGAACCAAATGCTGAGACAAATCCTCTTTTATACTATCAATGTTGCCCGACAGTGTTTCTGCCCAGCAAGGACGAGGACGACGACGATGATGATGATACCAATACTTACTGTACTGTCATCATGGATCATCTAATTTAACCCTTATTTCCATCTGCACTGGATGGTTGCATTATCACCACCTTATTCTAAAGTCTGCTCTGCAATGCTGAAAAGCCAAGGCCTCCATTTTTCAGAATCTCTCTCCCCGTAGGTTCCAGGTTGGCCTGTGCCAACAAGGAGCATTTCCGTTTGATTAGAAAGGCAGAAGGAAGGAGAGGTCATTACTCTGTAAAGGTAGCTTCGTCCCGATGCTGTGCGCATGAGAGATCCCGCCGGCCTCCGCGCCAGCTCCCGCCGACCGCGCCTGCGCTGCTGCAGAGAAGCTCAGTGGAAACCGGCGTGTATTTGCAGCAGTTCCCTGCGAGCTTGTGAAAAACCCCTTATCCGTGCTCCAGGCTGAAATCATGGTCCTTCCCCAACTCTTTGGGTGGTTGGGTAGTTCTCTCCTTTGTATCAAACCCTTCGTACTTAGAACACACAAAGTGGCTGGTGTTTTCCTAGTGAATCCTGACCGAGAAACTTTCTCTAAACTTAGTGTTGATATGCTTACATTTCAGTTAAGGAAAATGATTTAGTGAGTCATGCAACTTGAACAAGTACATAGAGATAGTAAGGGCAGGAGGGCCATCAGGAAGGAGTCTGTCCTTAGGTGAATCTAAATCACTTGTGCTACTGCTTTTTCTGCCCCCCCCTAGTGGCTTCCTGTGCTCACTTCCGGCAGTGCTACCTCCTCTGTCCCCAGGTGTGCCGTGGCTATAGCCTCTCCAGGACCCAAGTCAGCCATCACTGCTCTGAAATAAGAGCCTCTTTTCTATTCTCATGGCCATACCCTGGGTCTTGAATTTGGGGAGTGAGAGGTAGTTGGATTCTAAAGATGAAGAAAATTCTCTTCCTTATTTCACCCCTAAAGATTTTATAGGACTGTAGAGTCACTGCCTGTCTGTCCTTTTTTATTTTTCCTGAGGGAGCGTTTTTCATCTCCAACATCATGATGGATGGTGGGGAGCAAGTTGATCAGTTTTATTTCTACCGTCAGCAGATTTTCCCTATCTGAAAGATCCCTTGCCTTTGTGTTCAGTATGTAAATCTTATCCTCCTGTTTTTGTGGTTCTTTACCTTTAAATGAAGAATCAAAATAATGAGATCAATTTGTGTTTCTTATCTTACACTGTCTCTTATGATTTCTTTCATTCTGTTCTGCATCTTTTTACGGAAGCTTATTGATCTTCTGAATTGATGAGATACAGAGATTTGTTATATTTATTTTGGGTACAATAACCTCAAAATCTTAAGATGCTTGTTTGGAATTTCATCTTGTGACGGTCTGTGCTACTAATTATTCACGATAAAGAGTCTGTATATTTACTATTTATAGTGAACATTTTAACTGTGGCATAAATATGGCATCATTTGTTAACTTTAGAAGTAAAACATCAAAGTTATCTAATTTTTCTTGTCAAAGCTTAAATTATATGACAGCTAAAAATTAATTGCTAAATATATCAGCAATTTCATTTTTCTTTAAAGATAAGTGATACATGAAAAAAAGGTGGAATAGAAAATGAAAAGCAAAACCCCCCCAAAAAAAAACAAAAAGGAAGAAAGAAGGTGGAATGGAGTTTCAATATGTCTTGCTTTATTTCATGCAGATTTTCAATTAAATGGATGCTTTTGCTATCAATAATTACGGGAAGGTAGGTTAAAGCTACTCATTAAACAGTCACTTTTGAAGTTTCTGGGGCAAACTTTGACCCATCTTAATGTTAATTTTACCTTCTTTCAAAGAGAAGTCTATTGTTTACCTAAGGATTTCTTTCTTTTTTTTTTTTTTTAGTATATAATACTTAATTTGTTTTTATTTTTTTGCATTGTCAACTTGATGTATAATAACTTCACCACCTAATGTGACTTCTTTTATTAGTGTGAATTGGTGCATCTTTTTGACTATGTTAAGAAGAGATAAGATGTTTTGAAATAGAAAAGCAATACTTTTGATGGATCTTAGTTCACTTTCTATTGCCAGAGAAAGATACACATGCTTTTACCTATTGGCTTCTTCTGAATTCTGTTTTTGCACCTGCCACTGTAGCAGGTTTTAAGGATACTGCACTCAATTTCACCATATAGACTTGCTAACATTCAATTGTCAGGTTTCAAATACCTTCTGTTGTCTTACTGCATTTCTCTACTCATCCCAGACCCTGACTGAATCTCTGTTTTAGGTGCGTGGAATACCCAAGCCAGAAAACACACACAAATACACAGCCCTTGACATCAGGTTCTCAGAGAATAAAGGCTAAGACAGACATGTAAAGTTATAAATTATAATACAAACTAGAGGATGTTAAAAAAGACAATCATCAAATTGGGTTATCATAGAAAAAGAGTTTTTCAAAATTGGTTTAAATTGTCTAGGAAAGCCACACCTAAATGCTGATACATTAGCTGGCCCTCAGCAGTATGAGCAGAACATTTTTTGGCAAAAAATGGATTGCAGATGGGTTGAGAATGGAGTAAAGAGTCCTGAGGGAAGAAACAGTATAAATATTTTCTGTGGGTTAAGAATGACAAAGATAAAATAGTCAGAAGTTTTATATTTAATATTTATAGCCAGATTTAATGGAAAACTCTCTTCCATTTTATATCTTCTCTCTTATTTAGACTTACAGTAGTAACTTATCATGTACTTAACAACATACTAAGTACAGCTTTCACATTTTCGTAGTTAATTTATAATTCAAAATTTTGCTATTTAATCTAAAGTAAATAAGGAATATGTTAAGAACTTAGTATTTTTATAATTGCTAAGGGTTAAATTTGGATAATGGTCTCTCTATAGAGCTTTCTAATGCTGCTTTCTCAGAGTTAGCAAAAGCATAAAAAATACTAGCTCAGGGTGATTCTAGAAGTTTTTACTCCTAAAAAATAACAATAAGTTCAAAACAAATGGGTAAGAAATTTACTTAATTTGTAGGGGGGGAGTATGTCTTTTGACTGAAGAGTGTGCGCCACGTGGAAGACAGTATTCTAGGACAGATGCTGGAACCATAGGATGTGTGGGGTTGTTTAGACAATGCCATGGCCAGGCCCAGAGGCCTATCCAATGTCTCTTCAAGATTCTTTCTGCTACAGCATGTTGGGTTGCTGTGCTAGCACTTTTGCCACTAAAAATGACCACTTAGGTAGAGTATATTTGTGGCCCATCTGCTTTCACTGTGGAAGTTGTAAATGTAAGAAAAGATACATTGCTTCCCATTAATCTGTGCCTAAGAGTGCATTTCTTGTAAAATTCTTAGAAGCATCTGTCATTTCATACTTAATACTATACTAATTCACACTAATGGCATAAGAATTCCCCAGAGATAACTAAATTGTGCAAATGAGTAGCAGTGAACATTAAAAGGCAACATTATAAAATCAGGAATGTGAAATCCTGACATGTCCTTTATTTATTTTGACAAGGGCAGTTTACTTTCGGTAACTCACAATAAAGCATTCCTATAGAATAGTAAATGTACTAAAGTTGTTTTATTAAAGTAATAAAGCCTGAATGGGAGTCCTCACTAAAAGCTCACACTGTTAAATCCTTACTAAATACTGAATTAAAGATACCAGATTATTGTGTTGTTTTAGTTTCTGTGTAACATTTTATTTAGAATTATGGAGCTCCTAGAAAATAAAAAGGGTTTGGTGATTAGAATTTACTGAATACCTGAACTATTTCAAGCATGAATTCTCCAATTTCTTAAAACATTTGACTAAGACTAAGATAATGGACAAAAGTACATAGAAGAGCCTATGCTAAAAAGACGAGCTCAACCTTTAGTGACAGCTCTTTTGCAGACACAAGGCAGAGGCACAGGGGAACAGTGGTTGGACTCAAGGAGGGAAACCTAGATTATGTGTCCACGTTGCAGCCACTGAGCGCTTCCTGCTTGGTTTTGCCGCCTCATGGGGTTCATGTCCATTTACTCAGCTTTAGTGTGGTCATAATTTTCTCAAAGTCAGATGCCATACCTTTCATCTCTTTGGGCTCTCTCAGCACCCATGATACATATGAATACTTAATATGTGTTGTTGATTAGAAAAAGCTTGATCGATTTTATTTTTTATGGGAACCATACATTTTACTTTGCAAAATTTCCTTCTCCTTGTAAATTTTGGTGTAAAATAAAGCTAGAGGGTCATAGTGAGAAAGGGATGAAAAAACAATAATAGTAATAGTACCTGGGAAAAATACATGGAATCACCATTCTTGTTGATATTGTAATAAAGCACCACATAAACAAGTTTGAAAGGTTTAGTAAAACCCATCACTACCTCTGAAAAAGTAATTTAAAAGTCCTGCTAACTGGCTATTTCCAGTTAGTGTCCTTTTCTCTGGATAATCAGTAATTTTTCATTAATAATGTAGAAATTGGAGCTACACATAAATGATTTCTGTACACTGAATACACACTTTAGTCTTGCTTAAATGTACATTAAGCTGAATTCTGTTCTACTGTTTTCCACTGAGTGAAAACCCAGTTTGTTATCAATAAGATTATTGTTAGTTATTCTAAACTTCTAATAGACTATAACCCATGCAGAGTAATTTAAAAAAATAACAAGTCCATGATATATTTTCCTCTTTCATTCAATTTTTTTGTTGTTGTTGTTAGCATGGTATATAAGGAAATCGTGGGAATAGTAGTATGTGGTATTTTGTTTTAATAATAAGTTTTATTTAATCTTATATTAAATGAAATGTATTTGTCATTGGCTAGTTGTAGTTCACCTAGAAATTAAGAAATTTCTAACATAAAAGTATAATAAGAAAGCATGAAGCGGTATGAAATTACATTGTTACTATAGTTTCCCTCTCTCTCCTGCTCCCTTGGTTCCTTTACTCTCTCATCTGACTGGCCTTGGCTCACTGTGTATTATGAATTCATAAGTGGAGTTGAATTTTGGTGGCTTTTGAATTTTGAAGAACCAGAGAAAAAAGTTACACTTTTTAAAAATGGAATATGAAGTAATATAGTGTGGCCAAGGTTAGACATGCCCAAATTCATGTGAGAGCAAAGTTCCACGGTCAGCTCAGGGATAAAATATACAGGATAAGTGTGATGGGGTCTGGAGCATTTCTGTGGATAGATATTTTGCTATCTCACAGGCTCAGATATGTCTGAAATGTTCCAATCTGAGTCAGACTTTTCCCTCTGAAAATGTCTTATTTCAAGTTTTTCATCCATTACTCTTATAGGGTATGCAGCCCAAGAGGCCTGAATTCAAATTTTAGCTTTATTATTTACTAATATATTGAATATATTAACATTTTTGAGCTTCAGTTTCCATGTTAATTTTGTGGAATTAGTAATTGTTCCTTTCTCTTGGGTGTGGATTATACGGCATAATAAAGGTGATGTTTTAAACTTAGATACTGCTATATGTTGGAGAAAATGTACTGTTTATTCATCTAGTCCCTTACCCAATTTATCAACCATGTTGGAAGAGTCTATATTGTAAGCAGGTAGAATATTAAGTATTACAGATAGAAATTTGGGCTGGGCCCTGATCACGGCCCTGCTGACAGTTGGTGGTTTATTATGTTAGGATTATCATTAAACACAAGATTTAAGTAAACAGAGAAATCAGCTTCTCTCAAACAATATAACCTGAGCCAACTCTTAGATGATGTGAAGCTTTTATTCCCCTGCCTATGAGGAAATGCACTTAGACACAAACTGCTACAATTATTTTATCTTGTTTTGTGTAAATAAAAATGTGTAATGCTTGTCACCCTGGGTAGGAACTATATTCCATTAAGCAAATATTTAATGAATACCATCTCTTTCGTCACGGCAATTGAAGATGTAATGGCAGATGGGAGGCTTTCTATCTGTGATCATAAACCTTACAAAATAAACCATTTATTTTGTTGTTATTAAAGAGTTTTCATGCAAAAAAAATCATAGGAACCTTTTTTTTAATAAAAAAAGTTATCCTGTATGTCTCACTAAGGTGATAGCTCCAGTAAATATATTAATTGTTATATAATGTAAGTACTTTCCTCTGTTTGTTATTTAAAATGCTGGGGATGTCTCTTAATTATAATTTTAGTAAGGCTGTAATTCATTAAGCAAGAATATGTTAATTATATTGTTATTGTTGTCAATCTATGGGCTTTGTGGATTTTGTAATTTCACATGTGTTTCCTTTTCACTTGGTGGACTTTTTCTAGCTTTTTTGTGTGTGATATTTAAGATAAGCAGCTTGGAACAGCTTTCCTAGTTTCTGACGAGAGGACTATGGTTTAGGAATTGGAAAAAATCCTATTTCTCATTTCATTCCAGCAGCTTTCTAATTATACATAGTTTTTGATGGTAAAGAATTGTTTGAGCAACATTTAAGTTTAGAATATTTTCCTTGTGGGGTAGGGAATATTTTCCCAGCATACTTGCTTTCGGTCCTTGTGGGAGTAATTCTGTACTTTCAGGGATCATACACGAAGGAGGTAAAGAGGTCAAAATGGTTTCCTTTGTGAAATTTAGTAATTAAAAGTGCTACTGAGGATAAAAAAAAATCTGATTAAAACTTTTCTTTAAAAGCAGGCATGTGTGCTCTGAAGCTTCTGTAGGTTTTTAAAAATTATTCATATAATGTAATCACATATTTTCATAAAATTTCTTTTTTAGAGATGTATTTTATTTAAAATTTTTTTGATAACTTTGTCAATATGGAAATAAATGTTTGTTTTCAAGACAACACTTACACATGTAAAATGATCTATTTCTGATTTTCAGTTTTCATGCCCTAGTTCACTAACTTTTGACTTTACAAAATTAAAACATTTCAGATGTTTTCAAGGTATTTAAAGACAATTTACTTACCTTTTTTATTCTGTTAGAAAGTGTGTGTGTGTGTGTGTATTTTTCTCACTAATTTGTTTTTATGTAAGAAAAGATAAAAACTCTCTTAAAAATATCCAAGTAAATGCTTTTTAAAGAATATACAGTGAAAATTCTACATGTTTTTAATAATTTAGAATTGAATAATTTAGTATGAAATTTGAAGAGCACTACCGAAAATAAGTGTTGTACTGTTACTGGTTCCCAGAGTAAACCAAGTGCAAATTATTCCATTTTTAATTTCCTAATCTTTGAAGTAAATTTTAACCTGCATACATCAAGGCAGCTTCTATAGAACAATGCCATAACCTCTGTTAAGAAAGATATACTTTATACCAAATCTGAATTATGGTCCCTGCACCAGCAGCCTCAGCATCTCCTGAGAGTGTGAGAAATGCTAACCACAGGCACCTCCTCCAAATTACTTCATCACATTTTGCTTTTTAACAAGTTCCCCAGGTGATTCACTGCATATTAAAAGTTTGAGAAGCACTGCTGTAACTGAGCTATTAATATTATTAATAAGAAATAATGGGTTGCAGTAGATAGTTGAAATTCCTGATGAAATGCAAAGACCTTTTACTGATCTTTTGCTGACGCACAAAAATTTCAGTGAACTTTTAGGAAAATCCTTTGGTACTTGAAACAATTTATAAAGTCTATGATAAGACAGAGTAATATTTTGAGATATTAAATACTGTTTCTATTTTTTATTCATTTTTATTCTGTATTTTCTCCTTTTCCATCACTCCCCTTCAAATAGTAAGTACATTCTATGGTCATACCCTCAAGGGAGCAATGTGATGTGATGCAAAGCAGATATTGTATGACTGGCTGATTGTGGTTTTCCAAAGGCTAAGACTTCAGTCAGAGGCCTCAAAATTATGATTTGCAGAATAAAGGCACACAACAGTGTGCTTTATTTGTTAGTAAAGGGATTTTTATTTTAGTTTTTAATTTGGAAGTATGCGGGCAATGGGACTCCCCTACGGCTAGCTTCAGTGAGAACAGAGTTGGAGATTCCTTAGAATGCCTAAGTTAAATTTCCTCATTAAGCTAGCTGGATGAAAACCAAAATTAAAATTAAAATGTTATTAAAAAAACAAAAGCAAATACTTACATCCCATTTAATATATGCTAGGCATTGTTCTAAGTAAGTCTTGTTGAAGGAGTTAGCCAGGCAAATGTCTGCAGAAGTATGTTGTAGATTAGGCTTCCCTGGGCCACATTGGAAGAGGTAGAATTGTCTTGGGCCACACATAAATACACTAGCACTAACAACAACTGATGAGCTATAAGGAAGTAAGTAAGTAAGGGTCCATGCATAATTTTTGTAATGTTTAAAGAAAGTTCACAAATTTGTGTTGGGCCACATTCAAAGCCTTCCTGGGCTGCATGAGGCCAATAGGCCACAGGTTGGACAAGCTTGTTCTAGATAGGACAGCCACTTCAAAGTCAACATGCAGTCTCCAACATGGTGATGTGCAGGCCCTGTGCCAGCCAAGTTGACTTGTGTGGCTAGAACACAGTGAGCCAAGAGGAGAGCAACAGAAAATAAGGTCATAGAGATGACAGGAACCTTCTTTGCTTTAGGGCTTTGAAGGTCATTGTGAGGGCTGCGGCTTCACTGAGTGAATAGGGAGCCATTTCAGGGCTCTTGTTTTGAATCTTTATAGGGTTTGCGCCTTACTTCATTCAATTGGTAGCCCTAATTTCAGTTCTTCAGAAAGACTCCCTTGACTACCCAATCTAATTGCCTTCCCATCCTAATCTCTATTCATTTACCTTGATTTGAATTTTTATATGTTTATTGTTAATTGATATTGTTTCATGTATAGGTTTAGCATTTATCTGCCTCTTTTGTTTATTGATTTCATTCACTAGAATGAAAAAGCCTGCAGGACATGGCTTTTTTTTTGTGGATTTCTATATTCCCCAGGTGTAGAAGAGTGTTTGGCCTTTAGTGGGACTCAATAAATATTTACTAAGTGAATGATTGTATTTACATGGCAAATAATCAGTGTACATGTGTGTTTTTATTCAGGAACATTGTTAAGTATCAGCCTTGGGAGAATAGGAAAATTGGTCTCATGCAAGTTTGGAGCTTGTGTATGGAGGAAGAGGGGTGCATAAGAGTAGAGGATGTTTTAAATAGAATGGTTTTAAGAATCAATGCAATCGCAATTTTGAGGAGGCCAAAACGTTGATTGTAGAAATACTGCTAGAGAAGGAAATCAGAGAGCCCAAGGATGGTGTTTAGAAAGTGAGAAACTAAGAAATCAGAAGCAGTCCAGTCATAGATAAATGCAGTGCTTGGGCTTACATAGTTGCAAATGCATAATTTTGGAGATGAAGAGTTCACAAGTCCAAAATCTGAGGGTGGTGTTATATGAGTCATTCTCTGATGCCGAAGTTCCCAAGGAGCAGTGATCGAAAGGAAGACAGTAAGTCAGTGCCTGAATTCTGTACAAATAGGTGGTGGCGATTATGTGGTGCACTGCCTTAATTTATGAGGGCTGTCTGGAAAAAAATCAGGCAAAAATGCCTCTATTTTTCATATTAAATGGCTGGATACTTTCTGGACAGCCCTTGTATACCTTCAGCATTATTCTCTGGTTAACTGTAATGATTCTCTAAGTGATCTTGCTGCTTTAGCCTTTTTGCCTCTTCAATCTGTCCATTCTGCCCCAGAGCTTATCCTTCTAAAGTGCAGCTATGATATACATTATCCCCTTTTTGAATTTCTCTGTAAAGTCCTCACATCTCTAAAACAATTTTAGTTCTTTGTCTTGCAAAGTCCTTCTTGATGTGGCCTTTACTTCCTTCATCAGTATTATCTTGTACAGTTTCACCCAAGCCATCTTAGGTGCAGATAATAAGGACTTCCTATTATATTACATGGTTTATTGTCTGTCCAGTTAATTTCTCTATTGTCTGTTCCACCTTTATAGTATATTTTTCATTTATCATATTCATCATGTATGTTGTCATACTTTGCTTCTTGCCCTATAAGACAGTAATACTGTGGGAATTATATTCTACTGTTGACACATCATATGCCTACAATAAATATTTCTTTGCTAAATGAGTGAATAAATAGATGACTAAATTAGTGAACTTGTTAGGTTAATTAACAGTGAATGTTAGAAATGAAGTATTTACTTTAGTGTAACCCAGAAGCAGTAGATTTCCAACTGTAAGTTTGCTGTTAATAGGAGCTTTGTTGCTTCTTGCTGTCTAGAGCAATAGAAAATTTGACATTTTCTTGGAACCTACTGTAATGGTATATAATATGCCATTGCCACAAAATATCTTTAACTTCCTGTCTTTACTCATTTCTTTCAACCATAGTTATACCCAAAACTCTGACATTAAAAACATTATTTTATTGGAACATGTCAGTTTCATAGAATAGAAGTAAAAAATTTGATCAAGGACAAGACATGATATTAGTAACACTCCACTTGGAACTGTTTAGTAGTTAGCAAAATAATTGTTTAATAAACTACACATACTAGGAAAAGGCATGCTTTAAAAGTGTATCTTCTTTAAAATAATTAACAGATAAAAGTTAAAGGGAAAAAAGTTAATTATTATCATTATTAATGAAAAGATTTTTTTTAAATAAAGGAGTGTTTAGTTTATATCTTAATAGTATCTTTTTTTTTTTTTTTTTGGTTAGTTCCTTCACCGGGAAGCCAACCCAGGCCATGGCTGAAACCTAACCACTAGACCACCAGGGAACCCTTAATAGTATCTATTTTGATGTGTAATAAAACTAACAGATGGAAATTATACTTCCAGAATATCTGCTAAGTTATGATGATGTGTTTCTGAAATATGTCAGGAAAAGACTGACTGCTAGCATATGTGCATAAAAGCAAAGAAAACCTTTATGTAACAAGAAAAAAAAATCTGTATCATTTAAGCTATGTCAGAGTACTCAGGCAAGGAAGGCATTTTTTGAGCATGATAGCTGGTGGCATTGTCAATAAAATCACCTTGTTCAGTATACTTAAGCCAGATTTCTGGTGCAGAGAATCCCATAGTTTTGTAAACATGTGTGAAAATAATGACATCTAGAACAATTAAAATGACATTGCCCAGGAGATCTATCTTTTGCTCAATCAAATATGACCACATTCTTTCTTATACTCCCAAGTCTCTTTCTTTAACTGAGCTGGCTTTCAGGTTTTCTGTCAGGCCTCATGGCCTGAGCTGTCTAAGAAGAAACACTTATTTTTTAGGTATATCTAACTAAAAATAGAACAGGTTTACTCTTTTTTTTTTTTTCTCCGAGCTACAACTATTAGACTTTACTTTCCTCTTTAAGAGAAGAAGAGTTGCTCAGATTTCTTGGGGAAAAAAAGTTTTTGAATTGGGATACTGAAAGTCTTGGTGCAAATATAGTATATTACTTTAATCAAGCTTAACTCTCTGATTCAATAACCAGAAATGCATAGGTATTTATAATTTGCTAAAAACAAAGTAGTTACATAATTTTAAAACTAAGAATGATTAACAACAATAAAAATATATTCAGAAATGTAAACCATTTCTTATTCATCATGATTGAGCATTTAGGTGCTCAATTTATTTTATAAGAGTAAATACAAATTACAAGGAGAGTGAAAAAATGTACAATATAAGAAAAATAGAGAAACAGAACTTTGAGACCATGGGTAAATTGCCCCACTACCCTAAAAATTGAATGTTTTTAGTAGATAAAAATGGATGCATTTCATCTTGTTAAATATCCTGCTATTTGAATACATCTTAGGGAATTTACCATGCTTACTGATAAGTTTTACTATAGTGTCATCAGAATACTAGAATGAACCTTTTTAAGTGACTCAGTGCTACAAATGGTAGAGATATCATTAAGTTTTGAAATTACTTTGTTTTTTGTTTTTTTTTGGTAGTTCCCTGACTGGGAATCGAACCCAGGCCACAGCATTGAAAGCGCCAAAGCCTAGCCACTACACCACCAGGGAACCCCCTGCGATTACTTTAAGTTACTGAGAAACAACTTTTGAGGAGAAAGTTTGCTTTTACAGAACAGAGTTACAGTATTAAATTGAGCATGTGTGGATAAATGTTGGCCCATTTTAATCCTTTTAAAATACGGCTTGCACTACTAGACATGGCTAGTGTTTGCCACACCAACCCTCTTCCATTGGGAGAGCCCTTTTCTTTTCTACTTGAATGCAGTTTTGCCATCTATTAACCACAAGTCTCTCTCCCTCCAACATGAGAGGGTGGCTTGTAGCTCCATCTAAACCATCCAAAGGCAGAGGGCTGGATTTCTGCTCCTGCATTTGCTCTGGTTCCTGTTTCTTGTGGCTTGAGTAGCAGCTTTTCTGGGATTCCATGAATTAGCCTGTGTTTTTAAATAAATATTACTTCAATTTCTCTAGGTTTTAAATATTCCCATCTGTGGTATATTATTGAGGACCTGGAAACCCAAAGGGGCACTGCTGCTATTGGGGAAGTGAGGCCAGGGCTTGAGAAAAGATGAAAAGTCGCCTGTGACCCAGAGGCTCACATGAAACTTGGCTGAATACTTTTCCAAGCCTCTCTGGGACTTGCCGTCTGAGTTGCTGGTGCTTAATTTACAGCCACATTGTGACATCTTGCCTCCCTGTTTCCGAAGAAGTTTATACAAGGATATGTATATTTATATTTACACACTCATACAAGGACTATCTGGGAAAAAATTCAGCCATAATTGCCTCTTTTTCTCATATTACCTGCCTGGGTAATTTCCAGACAGTGCTTGTATATATAAATTTTTTTTCCTTTACAAAGAATTACTTTCTATGTTAAAGCAGGGGGATAGTCACACTTCGGGGATATTTTTATCCAAATATCTGCAATTAGTATCATAAGTTTTATATAAATATTGAACAAAGAAACCTACCCTCAGGTTTAGCTTCATAGTTTGCCAGATACTATTCAAAATCCTTACTGGCTTTGCTTCCAACATATTCTAAGTGAGAATTTAGAAATGAAACATCTTGCAGAAGAAGAGCAGGTTTATTGTCTCTCCACTCTATCATGGTTCATCTCTGCCATGGACACTGTTTCTTCTCATACAAAAATCAATTAAGTGTAAAATCTATCTGTGGCTTTTATCATCAGCTTTTGACTGTAAAAGGTAAAAATTGTTTATGGGCCAGGCTGTATAATCTCAATATTGATCTTTTTTTCTTAGGGTTTCTTCAGCGCTTTTGTCAGAACACTTGTACAAGAATCAGAGTGGCCAGAAATTACTTTCTGAGAGCAAAGCTTTCCTTTGAGTACAAATATTTTAAAAAGACAGTGACCTAACAACTCTCCTTTTTCACTCTTACTAGCACATTTGATTATAGTTTTGAGGTGTTTTCCTGTCTTGGTAAGTAATAAGGCAAACATCTTTTTATATGTTGTCCCTCTGGGCCCTGGGAGTAAGTTGGAGGGAGAAGGGAAGTTCTGAGCCTGTTGTTGAGGCCTGTGTTTTCAGGCTTGACTGGTCCAGGCATGACCTGATTCCTAGTTGGAGTGCTGGGACAGGAAATAAAGCAGCTACACAGCATGATTCGTAGGTTTGGCATCTACCTTTGGCCAAAATGAATAAACTCTTGTGGGTCCTACTTCTTTCTCTTCCCCCTAACTTCTACTGGGCCAAGGGAATTAAATACCTGTCCATTACATTCTTAAACCCCCTTTTCAAAAAAAGTAGGGCTCAGGACCCTGAACCCAGCAAGGCAGATACCTAAGAGCTACCCTAAGCATGGAGGCTGTGAAACTGGCAGGTGAAATACAAGACGGGGAGCCTAGGGTAATGCAGAAGGCAGCAGCAGAGGCTGAACTCATACTGAAAGCCCAGTGGATAACGCAACTAAAGTGTCTTTCTGAGTGTCACAGACATTGAAATCTATCCTGAGATAAGGGAATAGAACCTGGAGACACAGTAACTGAGCAAATTGGTCTAGAATGGGATGTAGGAGACAGACTAGCCAGATCCCCCTGAAGCACTGGAGCCTAAATATAGGTGATTTTCACAGGGAGCTGTGCATTTGCCTTTGGTTGGTGATGGAGCTGACAAGGACCACTTTCCACAATTTTCTGTAAGTCCTCACCTTCTAAAGGGCTTCATCATTTTAACTATTGGATAATAACATAGTCAGAACCATTCTTAAACTAGCAGTTAGATTTCCATTACCACTGATTTCTCCAAACTTTTCCTAAAGCATGAGTGACTGATGCATATAATTTGGAAGGGGAATTATATAGCGTTTTCCATTCATATATTCTCTAATTGGATTTCATATATTCATGGATCTCCACTCTTCCCACCAGTGGTCTTTGTAGTTATGTGTGATCTGTGTCTGATTTTTGGAACATTTGTCCTAGCATTGGTAGGGCAAGGAGGTAGTAGGAATTCTAGTTTTTCTAAAAACAAAAACAAAACCCCCCTACTATGAGTGGAGATAAGCAACATTAATTCCATTATGGTATTGCATAAAAACTAGCCATGCTGTCAGTCAAACACAGATGTGGCCCATCGATAAAGAATGGAAGTTGAAGAAAGCAACCTTCTTTAAAGGGTATTACATACCTCTTTTCTTTTCTCTTGTTGGGAAATGGGAACTTGGCAATAGTATTATGTTAAGATTCAGGATCTGTAAATTCCAACTATATTTATGGAAATACTTGGGTGAATTGGATATATAATAGCAATTTAATTTTATTTTTTTCTGTGAAAATAATACATTTGGAAGAAATTAGATCGTTCCTTTCCCCCCAAAAATGACACAAATTAATCAGCTTTCATTAGAGAGGACACAATTAAAGGAAATTATTGGAGAAAAGTGGATTGAGGCTCACATTCAAGCAACTAAAGAGTTTTTAGACTAATATTTATTCCAGACAGAGACTTGAAATATCAATATATAGCCAAACAAATCATTATTAATCTAATTATAAATATATTCAGTTATCGACTCTTAAGGTTATATCATGGATTCATGATATTTACTTTATTTCTTCCTCAGTAGGGAAATGGTGAGAAACTTTAACCCTTATTACTTAGGGTTTCATTTCCTCTTTTCTCAGCTTTTAATAACTTTTTGGGTGACTTGTAGCTTCACCTCACCTGATTTGATAGGAAAGGGTCACTTTCAACAGATTACAAGTATTTATTGTGTGTCTACTAGGTATTGGCACTGTGGGAGGGAGGATAAGGGAAGAAAAACAATAGTCACAGTCCTTGTCATAATGGAGTTTAAAATTTAATTTGGAAAAATAAGACATTATTCAGATTACCTTTTAAAAGAAAATGCAATTGACACTGTAAAAAAAAATGTGGAAATAGAGTCATAAGAAGCTAAAAAGGGTGATGTAGCCTAAGAGAGAAAGGTAGGGGCAGGCTTCCGTGAGGACATGATCCAGGCCGCTCAGGTGTGAGAAAAGAAAATTACGGGAGAATATTCCAGGCAGTGGGAATAAAGGCTGGGTGGGAAGGGGATTTACTACTTTTTAAAGAAGCTTGAGGTCATTGAAGTGGAGTCAGCCAGGGGAATGTGGTGTGAAGTGAGATGGGGATGATGAAGATGAGCTAAATCACTCTTGACCTTTTGGCCATGTTGAAGATAATTGTCTTCATTCCAAGAGTATCGGGTACCCATTAAAGAATTCAAAGGCAGGAAAATGACATGATCAGATGGTTCTTTTGAAAAGATGACTCTAGCTTCATGGTGAAGAACTGATTGGAAGACCAGGCTTGTCTTTTTCTTTTTAAAGAAGTGTCTTTGTTTTTGAATTTGAAATTGTTAGAAGTTCATTTTTAGTACGTTTTTTTCTTTTTAAATTATAGATTGTTTTGAACATCTCTTTCCTTTAGTATCTCTGCAAAATGTGGAATCCTAACTGGCCAGTGGAGGAAAATGTTCTCCATTCTTGTGATGCTATGGCTTCTAACTGGGCATTCTCACCTTCATCTGTATTGTCTGTTGTAAATGTTGTGCTCTCTACCATGGTCAAAACAAAATACAACTGACATTTCTTCTGCTGCTTCTTGAGCAATTATAAAATAAAACATAAAATAAGAGTATGAGAGATTACGTTTTGGAACCCCTCCCCTGACATTTGGACAAATCTCCTACCCAGTTCTTTACCAACTCCCTCTTTATAATCAGGTTGTGTTTTGAAAGTTAATCTGTATACCTATCAATTCAAATGAAGAATTGAGTTTTCTGTAGACGTAAGCTTTTCAAACTGAAATAACATTTTGCATACCTCAAAAAAAAATTTAAGAAAAAGAAAAGATGGGAAAAATATTCTCAAATATTTTATAGCATTGCTACTAGGTGTTGACAGACAATATTGCCTCATCTGACTGTCATGTAAGTTGAGGAGGTAATATTAAAATTCTGTACTATAGCTGAGAGAATTGACTTAATGTTCTACAAATTTATATGTGTTATTGTTTTTATAGACTATTCTAGGTTCCACAAAAAAATCTAGGAGTGCATCTTTGCTTCTTTAGTTGTAACAGTGAGGTTATACAGTAAATGTTTATCTTTCTTGGATCCATGGCTTCATTTTCTTGGTCAATTTGGAAAAATTTTCTGCCCTATTCCTTTCAATATCACATGGCCTCATACGCCCTTTTCTCTCATTCTGGAATGCCAGTTACACACCCGAGGGCTGTCTGGAAAGTATCCAGCCATGTAATGTGAAACACAGAGGCATTTATGGCTGGATTTTACCTGGACAACCAAGGTACGTTGAAAATTTTTAGTATGTCTTATATGTCTCTTACATTCTTTTATATATTTTCCATCCCTTTTCTATTTGCCACAATGTTCCAATCTAGCTTTTTTCTCTTGAATTATTTCTAGCATCAATAATTCACTCTTCTGATAAGTCTTATTTACTCTTAAACACATCTACTGAATTCTTAAGTACAACTGCATTTCCACTTGATTCTTAAAAATACAGTTTCTAGTCATCTGTCTAAATTCTACATCTTATTTCTATTCCTGAATTTATTCATTATAGTTAGTTTAAAGCCTATGCCTGGTGACTTTAATAGCCCGCTATCCTGTGTATCTGTTTTTATTATCTTTTTTCTCTTTCTTTTTTGAGTAATCCTTATTTTTCCCATAACTGGGTATTTCATTTATTGAATGAGGACATTGTAGATGAAACTTGTATAGTTAATTTGAGGCTCAGGATGATATTATTCAAATGTCTAGTAATTTAGGGTTCTACTCTGATCATAGTTGTATATTTGAATTTTAGGTGTATATATTACTTGTCAACAGTACATAATTGTATACTTTATGTCCCTGGATAATAAACCTGTGTTTACACAGCATTTGGGCTAAGAAAAAAGGACTGTAACAGTTAGTCTTGTTCAGAAGTACATTACTCTCTAAATATTCTTTCAAAATAAATTTACTGAATTTTTCTCATATTTGTGGTACTGTTTACATCAGGTTACCTTTTTAGAGTGAGGTTTTTCCAGAAATATTCAGACCATTGATTATGTCTGCTTCAATAGTATTGTTATACAAATATTTATATTTATTATTAAACTGCATATTATTTTATAACCTATCTACCTTAGCAACTTGTGTTTATTGTATGTTCTCCTTTTGCCCTCTGATGTAGCCACAGTGCCTTTCTAATGTTATCTTGGATGTTCATATTATCTTATGAGAACTTCCCTACCTGGGATGTTTCCTCCTTTATTCTTTCCTAAGTTATTATAACACAAACTTGTATGCAACCTTTACATCTCATCTAAAATTTCATTTTCTCAGGGAAACCTTCCTACTCCCTTTTCTAGGTAAATCCACAGTGCTATATGGTCCATGTACCTCTCTTTCATAGTAACTGTAACAAATGTACTACTACAGTTTTCTCAGATAAATTGATCATTGTCTTTTTTCCCAGAAGAGTAAGCTTTCCAAAGCATATGGCTCAAAAACCTTTCCTTGCCATTTGTGAAATATATTTTAGCATTCACTCCTATTCCCATATTTTTGTGTTGCCTTTATCATAAGGGCCTGGAAGCTTGAAAATTACATTTTCTGAACTCTCTTACAGTTGGGTTTGGCACAGGCTCTGCCTATGGGTACCTCTGGACAGAGATAAGAGGCTCAGTGGGAGAAAGAAGCCATTCCATCATTGGCTCTAGTGTTAGCTTTGATAGTAACTACAAGTGCTCATGGGCCCCAGGCAGCACCATAAGTGGTTTCAGTAAAAGCATAGAAGCTCCTGCTTAGGAGACACCTCCTGAAGCATCAACAATGAACTTGGATTCATGGGATCCAAACTGGGTAATGGCAGCTTCTAATTTCTGGGTAACATCATCTTCTCCCTTGTGCTTCTTCAGCCATTTTTATCACCTTTATGAAAAGTTTCTTGCATTGGATTGGTTCCTGATTTCCTAACTGGATCCTGACTAATGAACCTAGTTTCTACTGTGCATTTTCAATGAATGAATGCATCTGCTTTTCAGCTCAATAAATTGCCAATAGATATATTTTATGTAAGTAAATACAGAGCTCCGTCAACATTGATTTTTACAAATCTATTTAAATTACTCCTTTTAGCTAAACTATAAAATAGAAATAAAATTTCTTAAAATTGTCTTTTAGTTGAGGTTACA
Organism: Lyroderma lyra; assembly: GCA_004026885.1. NCBI lineage: Eukaryota > Metazoa > Chordata > Mammalia > Chiroptera > Megadermatidae > Lyroderma > Lyroderma lyra. The sequence goes on along the minus strand of PVJL010011996.1, from coordinate 20,810 downwards.
TTTCATTTTTAATGTTCTATTATTTTATCAGGCTTCATCCTCAAATGATGTAGAGCTGTAAGTAGGACTGTAAAATACTATGAATTTTTAGAGTATAAATGTGGTTGTATTTAAGTTCACTTTTCACTAATAATTTAGATGTAGGAAAACTAATTTACTCATATTGATAAAGTATCTTTCAAAAAGTTTTTAAATATATTCTATTAGATAAAAAGCTTATTACTGGTTATGAATAATAGCTGTATTTGGAATTCCATCTGATAGAAAATTTCTTCAATTGTGATAATGTTAGAAAAATTTTTTTCCAGAGTTCAATATTGTCCTAATGACATTCCTAAAGCCTCAGGAGAGTAGGAGAGAAGTTTCAGGCTTGACAGAGAATCCCCATATAATTGAACACATTCTGGTTCACTCTAACTTTAAATGACTTTAGAAGCTGAATAATACCAGAGTGCTGAAAAAGTAAACACATTTAAAGAGCTGTCTCTATGTGTTACTTTTAGAAGTTGAGCTGAATTATGGTAACAATGTGTAGTATGATGTTTGCTGAAAAGATGGCATTAATCAAATGAGTGCTAGCATCACCATGCAACAGGCAGGACAGTTGAAGAAAATGGCAGAAGATGGTTGTCATTTGAAGAGTGCAAGAATATTTTGTAGTGAATTTGAAATGTGAGAACGTTGTGTGAATTTCCGCCATGTTCTCCTAAATTAACATCCCTTGACTTCTACCTGTGGGCACCCTTAATGGATGTGGTGCACTGTAGAAAACCAGGTACACTGGTAATACTTGGGGTTGAAATGACATGCTTAGCAATACTAATGGACACCTTGGTCAACATTGCTCAAGTAGTAGTTTGCAGTAATGAGAAGTGTCTGGACATTGATAGTAACCACCTTGAGCACCTCCTGTAATTACAGAAGAAATGTGACTTGTATTCATCTTTTGTTATTAGTATATTTTGGGAGCAGTTCCCTGGTGATGTAGTGGCTAAGGCTTTGCGCTACCAACATTGTGGCCTGCGTTGATTCCCAGCCAGGGATAATACCCACATTTAAAAAAAAAAAACAGCAAGTATATATTGGGTATTACAGTTTTAATACAGTTTTTTCCTTTCTTAAAATGTATATAATTTTTTTGGCACCCTTTGTATATCCTTTGAGAGGAGAAGATAATGAATTAAAAAGAGCACTCTACCTTTAAATTTGAAAATAGTTCTAATTAAAGGGGAAACCATGAAACAATCTTTTTGTATGGAAAAATCATTTGTTGTATTATAAAGAATGTCTCACCTTGTATAGAAGTGAAAGAAAATCTGATAGGCATTTGAACTGAACAAAAACTGATTAATTCTCAATTGATTAATCAAAATGAAGTATCCTAGGAAGATTAATTTTAACTTTTTTCTGTTCTCTAGTAAAAATGACAGAGTTTTCTGTTATGTGGTTTTTTTAATTGTTAAATTTATTGGGGTAACGTTGGTTAACAAAATTACATAGGTTCCAGGTGTACATCGAAGTCTACATTACACTGTCTGTGTGTTGCATTATGTGTTCACCACCCCAGAGTCAGTTCTCTTTCCATCACCATATATTGGACTACCCCTCCCTCCTCTCCTACCCGCTCCCTCTATTACATGTTTTTAACACAATATATAAAGAATTAAGGACTCTCTTGTCAAATACTTTTTTATGATGAAGTCTGTGTTTACACATCTAAGTTTTAAACCTTTATATTTGTATGAAAGTTCATGTAGCTTGTTTTAAATAATTACAAAAAATTGAGACACAGCTTTAGAAGGTGATGATCTTACTGTTTAATTAATTAATTTATAAACTTGTTGAGTTTTTGTAAATGCTTTTCCTACAACTTTAGGTCTTCAATTTCTAAGAATATAAAAGCCTAGATTAGCTTGTAGTTTGTGGGGTATATCTCTATGTCTAATTGATATCTCTAAATGAAAGAAGTTTACTATAAGCTTTCATTAAAAAGATTTTTAAGACAATGTCTAAACCTAATCATACTGAGAATCTTAGTTTATGTATTACTTCCATACTGGCCCATAATTTAAGAGAAGAAGCAGGTATTTCTTTTGTAGTTGTGAAGTATTAAGGATTTTTTTTAATGTTGAAATTTTTGAAAAGGTAAAAATAAGAGTACTCAATCTCCTTTTCCTCACCAAGATTGTGTATCATGTAGCGGAAGCAGTGAAAAAGGTTAATATTTATCAACTGCAAAGCTATCTTTCCAATGAACAGTCCAAAAAGAGTTTTAAAAAAAGAGTAGGGAGAAAAAAATAATACAACAAAAATTAAATTAAAATTTTCCTAAGATTTCCCTAATTAGATTAAAATTTTTCTAAGGCTTTTCTAAAATTTCCCTAATTGCTGAGGAACAACACATACACACACACAATACAACAGTAAAAATATTAACCTACATCTCTTTTCACAATATAGTTTATAATTTTCATAACCAAAGTAACTATAGTTTCAGTAAAATGCATTTGTCCTATGTGGTCATTATTTTCTGTACCCATTGATTTCATTTTATGCTAATACTGGGAAGTTTAGTTCTTATGGTGGGTATAGTTGGCTCATCTTTACTTTAGATAACACTTTTTTGAGGCATGATTAAATTAATGGGCTAGGCACTGTGGGAGATACAAAAATGTATAGTTTATGTCTCACTGATGCAAAGTTAGAATCCAATTATTAGGATACTTTATATATGACATTTTGGCTGAGATGTGGTTAAGAGTTGGCATTTTAAGTTTCTTACAATAAAGAAATCCCATTTTAAAAAGCACTTGTACTTTACACTGTTTATACATATAAATTTATACATATAAATTTATACATATAAATAAATCATCTTATATGCACAAAGAGAGACAGAGGCCTAAGAGAGCCATCAGAATGAGAGAGAAAGCAAACACAGAGAGGTGATCCAAATCATAATGTAAATACTGCTTTATATCTCACTATGTACTTACATTTGTATTGTAAGCATTTGCCTATAAATTTAATAGGCTTCAAAATTTTGATTTTAGTGACCATCATGAACCAAAATTAATTTTAGACTATAATAAAGAAATATAAGTATTTATTTGAGCAAAAGTTATCGCAGCCCGAGAGACACAGATTCAGGTACCAACATAAATTGTGTTCCTTCAAGACAAAGAGGAAGCCGCTTTTTACTGTAAAATTTATTGCCCATGTTCTCAGTTAGGTCTGTTTCATGTAAATGAGGTATCCAAATTGTGCAGTTCTGATTGGACCAGGTAAGTCTCAGTCCATTGATAGAGAGAGGAAACCAGGGTTTCCCCGCAGTGGTTGACTGATGTAACAAGCCGGGCACAGTCTGAGGTTCTTCCTGGTATATAGAGTATGTGAAGAACCCCTGTCAGCAAATGGCCACTAGGCTCTTATTATTTATAAAATTTGGGCCCTTGGTTGACCATGGGCAGTCCATCTCAGCAGATAAATTCCTTATTAAGGTTCACATAAAATGAATCTTTCTTTTCAGGATCCATATTATGTAGCCTTTTATTTTGTGGATACAACATGAAATATTTAGTTATTAATCTACTGTTATATCTATCCCTGTGTTTCATCACATATTTAATGTTCTAGTATACTGAAATGTTTTCCATGTATTTAATAGAAAAAGTTTAAAAAAAAATAATTGTAGGCCATTACACATGCTGTTTTAAATTTCTTAAGTATTTGTCATTCATAGATATATAATACATATATTATGTATGTTATACAGTATATATACACACACTCTTATACAATAAATAAATAAATAAATAAATAAATAAATAAATAAAGATCAGGGGTGCCAAAAAACATATACACATTTTAGAGATGTTCTCTTTGTATTACATAAATACTGATTGTAACCACTTTGAGCACCACTTGTAATTGCAGAAGTCAAATGTGACTTATATTCATCATTTGTTATTGGTATATATTGAGTATTACAATTCTAATACAGTTTTTTCCTTCCTTAAAATGTGTATATATTTATTTGGCAGCTTCTGTATTGGGTCTTCATCCACAATTCCTGGCTCACAGCTCTGGAAACTGTTAGGATTTCCTCAGTGTTGGAAATGAAAAGGGGCATTTTGTTATGTTAATGAGGTGATTTTCGGAAAGCACCTAAGGATGGAGGAAACCCAACCATGGGATTAGAGGATTCGAACTTTGAGTCCTATAGTGGATTGTCCTTGCCCTCTACCCCCTCAACCTTAAGTACAGGAGCAGAGCTGGACGTCTAATCAGTTGTTAGTGGCCAATGATGTAATCAATTCTGACTAATGTGAGGAAGCCTCCGTAAAAACCCAAGGGCATGGGGTTTGGAGAACTGGTGGAGATGTAGGGAGAGTGGTGTGCTTAGAGAGGGCATAGAAGCTCTGCACCCCTTCCCATGTTCTGTGCCCTAGGCATCTCTTCGTTTGGCTGTTCCTGAGTTACAGCCTTTTACAATAAACTAGTGATTTATTAAGCAACGTTATTTCTCTGAGTTCTGTGAACCATTGTGGCAAATTAATAGAACCCAAAGAGGGGATTGTGGGAGACTGGTCCGTAGCCAGTGGTCAGAAGCACAGGTAACAACCTGAACTTGCTGCTGGCATTCTGAGTTGGAGCCTTCGGCATGTCCAGTCATTCAGAAGCACAGGTCACTTGGGCTTTTGTCTGGTGCCCAAAGTGTTGGTGAGAAGGGCAGTCTCGTAGGCCTAGGTGGACAGTGTCAGAAATGAGTTGAATTCTCAGATACGTCGATGGTGTTCCAATGATTGTGTTTCTTTTTGGTGTAGGGGACTACCCTGTATGATGATAGAATTGGGTCCAGGAACCCAAAAGACTTAGCCACATGAATATACTTTCATAAATAAAAAATTTTCAAAGTATGATTTTTATATTATTGAAAAATGGCAAAATATCAAGATAAGGATGACTCTAATTAATATTGCCCATGTCTGCCATTCTTTGATGTGCTGAAGATATTTTAATGAAACAATATTTACAGGTTATTTATTTATAAGATTTATTTTATTTCCATCATTTCAGTAGTCACTAGCCATGTTCTTATAATGAATATTTTTACATAATTTGTATGCCAAACTCAGCAACTTTTCTTGAATCTTCGTAGTTCCTATGTGGTATTTTATAAATTTAAATTGAAGATAATTATCTTTGCCAAAGTAGTAGCAATAGAATTGTCAATACATTTCTTAAAGCAATGTCTAGGTTAAAAAGTACATTTTTATATATCATCATATATCATGCTCAAATATCATAATGGTTTTGTAATATATGTGACAAATGATCATTAACATATAAAACATGAACATATGTTAACATCATAAATCATTATAATTCAGTATGTACATTTATATAGAGTTTCTTTTTTTCAAATATTTTAATGCTGGGATATTTATAAAAACAGAAACTTAAACTGAGAAATATACTGTGTTTTCTTTTTTATTTTTATTTAATCAAGATTATATCTTTGTCAATAGTAACTAGAAAATAGACTATATTAAGTTGTTTACAATATTTGTATGTGAATCTTTTCCTTTAGGCAAACATTTTTATTCCTACGTTGCTATATTTTATTAGACTACCATTGTTTTGCAGATATCACATGAAGTTTCTTTTAATAAGAAAATTGAATATATTTTAATTCTTTAAAAAAACAGCTAATCTTAATTTGTTTAGTTTTTGAAGGGTTTGTTAATGTTATAATAGCACACAAATATTCTTATGAAATAGCTATAGATGTAGTCAAATTAAAAATTAATAGCTATTTTTGCTAGACCATACCTCATTCTCTTTTTTTTTTTCCTCCTCATACCTCATTCTTTATCTGAGGATATTTTGTTTCCCTTAATTCTTCTGGTATTTTGTATCTTAACTGGATGAAATCTGATTGCTTTCACAGCGTGTTACATTCCCATCATGTATTTGAGAGAGGTTGTTGGGTCACATATGTGTGATATGTTTTCAATCAAAATATGCTATCTTGGAGAGATCCAGAAAATGTTATACATAATATCTAATTGTTCCAAATAATGTCATCAATCTTAGTGCATTTGAGATGATTTTTCCCAGTAATATATACTACCACTGGCAAAGACATTTTTACAGCTTATTTAGCCAAAATTCTGACTCATACATTTTTCTTCATCATCTATATTATAGACTTGCTTACATTATTTTAAATTAGGGTCTACAATTAATAAAGTATTTCTTAGTTTTTGACTTAAAACTGTACTTTTTACAATATTTTCTAAACCTGATAAAACTTTCAATTTTGTGGCTTTCCCCCTAATAGTTCGACCATACTAATAATAAATACTAGTTGTTTGGCATGAGTTTCATCTTTTCTCATTTTTTTTTCTTATTTAAACATAATAGGGGAGTTTTCTTCTCTTTGTTTCTTTTTATTCTGCTAATCTCATTTTGAAGTTATCTTAGTTGTAAATTTTTCATTATTTTAAACTTTTATTTCTATGTTCAGTCACTCTATCATGAGATTTCAAAATAATTTCTCCTAAAAATAGAAAATGACCAGGTTCGTCTATAATATCCAGATACTCATATAACACATGCCCATCTAAATGTTGGGCACACAGTGATACTTCACATCAATGATCACTTCTTTTTGTTGAAAATTATTGATTAGTTTTCTATTAGCCTCTTTTATCAATTCTAATAAATAGTATTTGCTTTCTGGGTACAGTGATTTCTCTTTTTTTTTGAAGTGGATAATTAGATCTTTTAGAAAATAATATGAAATTGCAGGAACATCATATGATCTCCTCAAGTTTCAGAATTATAATGTTCTGTTCATGAATTATGCATAGGTTATGTTTGCCAAAAAACTGTTCATTTTCAGGTTTAAAAATTTAAACAAATTTTCTCTTTGAAATTTTTCAAAAGTTTTTTTTTTATAACTATTTTTTCTGAGCTTCCTATTATTGTTTATTTGTATTTTAATTTCTACTCTTTTCAAAGATTAAAAGGTAAAATGTAAATAATACATTTAAACTGTACAAGTTCAAATATATATTTTAAAAACATTAATGTAAATTTAAAACATGAATAATTATATTTTTTGAAAAAATTATTTTTTATAAAATATTCAAAATCATCTTCTAAAATTAAATGGCAAGATAAAATTTTAATTATGATTAATACATGAATTAATAATATGAGTCAATTATGAATAAGTCAAAGTTATTTTAAAATATGGCAAACTTTGTATTTAATTTTTGATCATTTAATAAAATCTTATTAAAAATTTTAATATATTAAAGCTATTTTGCAATTCTGCCTTCCAGTTTGCATCTTATTGTCAATGTAATGAATTTGTATCATGTTTTATGCATATGAAATGCAAGATGACATATATACAAATTTGAGTAATATGGATTGTTATTATTTTAAAATATTCTTTAGTTGCCAAGTGCAACTCTTGCAAATACTATCCTTGTTCCTGAGTACCCCAGGGAACATGAATTGGAACCCAAAAAGAAGCAGAAAAACAAATTCTTGGCAGGACTAGGTAATGCTACTTTGTTATGCAAGAATTGATTGCATTCATGTAATCAGATAGGAAATTTCAAGTAAGCAATTTTTCAAGTAAATTAATTTGTCTTTTCTAATACTTAAGCTTTTCCATCAATCAGTTTCTCCTCACACTGTAAAGGTGCCCATCTCTGACACTGACAAGTGTACAAGCCACAACCATTCAAAACATTTGGAAACAGATACCCTTTGCTTCAAAGACACAGAACAGTAAATAGGTCCCTGGGGCCTGAATGATGTTGTCACGAGAGCAGATGTTTAGTGTTGCAGATCTCTCTGTGCCAGACCCTGAATGACAAAGGAGTCTTTAATAGAACACATGTTGAATCATGTAAGAATAGAGCTCAGGCATGGACCCTTCAAACCTGAGTCTAAGGGCAGTCATATTCTATCAATCATCAGATTTCATTTTAAACATAATTTTCTCAGTGACTTTTATAAGCCCCAAATAGCTCAAATCTCTTACATAGTTCATAGCACTTAATCTTTCCTGTTTATAGAAACAATTGTGCTAATAATTATTTGTTTAAGGTTTATATTGGCTATTCATGCACAAACTTCTTATCCTGTTCTCTGCCATACTTTCAATATTCATACAATATCAAGAACATGGTAGGTCCTTAATAAGTATCTGTTGAGTTGCACAAAGAGAGAATGATGTGTTATTTGTTATACATGATTACTAATGTGCTTGGCTGATTGTTATTTTACTTTTTGAATGGATCCTTCAGATTGGAATTACTGAGTGAGAAAGCATCAGCATTTAAAAGGGTTTGCTTTATTACTAGATTCTATTCAAGAAAGATTGAGCCAGTTTACATGCATTTAAGTATGTATAATAGTATGTGTTTTGTTGTACTTTTTACTACTCTACCTATTATGTTTTTACTTTTTATTTGCATGATAAAAACAGTATTTTAATTGTAGCTATTTGCACCCACCTGACTTAAGAATTTAAACATTTTTCATATAGCTACACTATTTTTCTTATCTCTCTATTCTGCCTGCTGCTTTTCTTTGAGATAGATAGATAGGTTTAGAAGCATTCTTTATGTACAACAGATAATAAGTAACATTTTCCTGTCAAAGACTGAGAAAAACACTTTCCTAGGTAATTTTTTGCTTTTCAAATCCTCCTTCAGAGTTTCCGATGATGAGAAACTTGAAAGTATGTAAGAAAATACCTCAATATTATTATAAACTCAAATAGAGTTTGATATATAGACTTAACTGAGTAAAGGAAAATAATTGTATTTTTTTCAGGTAATTTTTAGGTGTCTTCACTTAACTTTTAATCCTATCTCAAATTTATTTTTTGGGGTACTGTGAGAAAATGATCTATTAATAATATGTGTATTATCTTCCTTTAAAATGTGGTATAATTTTCTTAGCATTAATTACTGTTAATAGTTCTCCCTTAGAACCTAGTATTTTGGAAGAAAGTAATACTTATAAACAAGGCCTGGAAGAAGTTAAAATCAAGCTCAACATTTCAAATTATGTATTTGCTAGGAAAATTACAGACTTTTAATAAAGAATAATTGATTTCTATCTCATCCTAGAACATTACTTTTTTAAATTAAAGCATAAGTTAGAAATGCACACATGTAATTATAATGATTGTTATGCATGCATGTTAGCATATACCCAGCATCTCTCCAGCACTCTAGAAGAACTCTATGCCTCCTGGCAAAGGAAACCACTTTTATTCACCAGAGGTGAGTTTTACCTTTTTTTGAACTTTATGGAACCACACAGTATACTATTTTGTGTGTGGGGTTCTGTAACTTAATTTTATTTCTATGAAATAGTTACATTTTTTCATTGGTAGCTCCCTCATTATATAAATATAACTATAGTCTATTTAATCCATTTTATATTTTATGAACTTTTAGGCTGCTTTCAGTTTTAGGCTATTATAAATAAAGGTGGTGTGAACATTCATATGCATATCTTTCACTAGACATATGCACTTACTTCTTTTGAGTACATACCTATAAGCCAGCAGAACTGCTGGTCACACGGTACAAATATAGGTAGCTTTAGTAAAACTGCCAAATAGTTTCCCATAGTGTTTATACCAAGTTACGGTCATACCAGCAATTTGTGAGAATAATTGCTTCTTATTTCCTTTTGGGCATATTTACGTTAGAGGTTTAAAAAAAGACAATTTCTTTAAAGCTTTTAGTTGGAGTGATCCATTAAATTTGTTTTTATTTTAATAGAGTTTCAGGGGAAAGACAGTAGGACTTCTCAGTAGAAATTTAGCAAAATGACTAACATCATCAACTACTTCAAATAAAAGATCCAATTTCTAACTTGTGCTCTTGATGTGTGATCTTGATTAAGATACTTAAATTACGTGAGTGTTAGTTTCCTCATTTTTAAAGAAGTTAGCAAATACTCTAGAACATATTCATTGATAATATTTTTTAAGCTTCAATGAAAAGTCAGGTACTGTACTAGGTTTATGTCGTACTAAAAAGATAATCCTAATAATCATCATCACATTATTTTCTTTCCTTTTCATCTCTACAACTGTAATATTCAAATGCGGAATGGTCCCTAAAACCACTGGAATTTAAAATGAGTTTTGATTGGCCCCAAATTAATTAAACTGTTCACATGAGTATTGAAACGCTATTTAGTTTGGGTTGACTTTGAAGAATTTATTACATTTAAAGTAGTAATCCAAGAGATCTTGAAAACACTATTTGGAAATACAGAATTTGAATATCTTTTCTAAAATGAACTGTAGATAAGGACCTTGGATCTCTTCTCGGCCTTTTGGCTAAGATCAAATGTAGGACCATGGAGCCCCATAAGTCCTGAGTTTACACCCAGCTCAACACTTTTCAGGTGAGTAACCCCAAGCAAGTCACTTTACTTCTTTAACCCTCACTTATCTTCTGAAATGGACTCTAGAAACCCCCTGAGTACCTTTTCTTCTCCTATCAGAATAATTCATTTATTATTATCAAAGCGTGTTTAAAATTATGAATAGATTTTTCATTTATGATAAGAGATGAAGGGTTAAATTCATTGGCATATGGGACTCAGCATTTGAGAAGGGAAAAAAAGGGACTAATCTAGCTAGCCCTGGTATTCTGTGGACATTTGGAAGCCTGCCCTTTTGAACCAATACAATCGTTTAGGAAGAAAGCATCTTTAATTAAGTAGTTTGGGAAGTTACAGATTTTAATTGCCACAATTTCATCATCACTCAAATAAATTATTTTTAACTTAAAAAATAAAATAAACTACAGCAAAATGTTTAAAATTTGTCTAATTATTATGTTAAAATGTGTAATAGAAAGTGTCAGGACAACCTCTGCACTTGAAGGGGGTGTGAGTGTGGATAGATATCAGAAACAGAAGCAGAATACAAAACCAGAATATATGAAGCAACTAAAATATTGAATAGGAAGCAGGTAAGAACACTCTGCAAATCCAAGGAGGGCACAGATGTCAGAGATCCCTTCAAATCAAGGTGCGACAGTCAGGTACCAGCAAGTATACAAATGTCAGGGCCAGGCCATCAATTCAAAAGCCAAGCAAGAAGTTAGAGTCAAGATGTCTACCAAAGCTGTTTATGGGTGATGAAAGGATGAGATAGATTCTTAATTGCTTCCTGCAGGACAAGAGCCACGGACTCTTACCGGGACTAGAGAGAGAAAGAAAGGGAGAGGGAGAGACAGACAGACAGTCAGACTATGGTGGAATATGTGCTTGGCAATAACAGTAGACATATTACACAAGAAAAACGGAGTTGTATTTTTATTTTCTTCCCCCACTCATTTTTTGAAGTATACCTAACCAAACCAAGCTTTTGTTGAAAATGGCCTCTATGATATGAGTGACTTTGATAGATATCATTAATGAGTTTTATCAGACTAGTCAAAGTCAAGTGCCCTTTATTTTGGCAAATGTTTCTGGTTGAAGTAATAAGTGTCTTAGCTGGAGTTTCCTTAAATCCTCAGTGCTAAATGCAGACAGTTTTAGGAATGAGTGATTTTCTAGTACTTTCCCTTCATTTCATCAGTATTTAATCTACTTCATCAGAGCTCTATTTGATTTATGGGGGATATTGCCAGAAGGTAATTTTAGAACTTTAGGAAATTATTTCTCCTGTAACCAACTCCCACCTGTACCATGCCTTGTATTGTTTTGTTTTTCTTTCATTAATGAATAGGTGAATAATGAAACTAGGTCTCTCTCTAAAGAACAGTTAGGTTATACCAATATATATATTTACTTTGTTGTTAGACAATCAGCCAAGCTTTCCATTTCTGGTAAGCACTTCACAAATTTACTGTCACTATTGGGCATAAAAATGTAACAAAATTGATTTCTCTACTTTTCATACCAAGGTTATCCATTTGAAGGGTACATAAAGATTAAATGACAGCAAGGGTAAAGCCATTTTCTTTTGCATGTTGGTCTATTGCTCTGGTGGCTTTCTTTTTCTTTCTTTCTTTTTTTTTTTTTTAACAGAATCTCATTACTTTACAACATTAATTGATGGTTGAAATTGATGCATTATAAACAAGAATTCTGGATGAATTTTACTTCTAACACCATTGCCATTAGCACAACAATATGCAGCCACTTCATCATATGGAAAAACAATAACATGGCAAAGTAGAATTATGAGCAGGGTGTATTGGGAAGAGCTGGAAAGCAGGAAACTACTAATCAATCAACTTCCATAACTAGTAAGCGAACCTTGGGTAAAACATTTAACCTCCCTGGGTTTCAGTTTTCTTATTTATAAAAGAAGGAAATTTGTGTTAGGTGACCTCTGGACCCTTCCACGTTAAAATTTGTTCTTTTATTTATCATTATTTATTTCCAAGTCTCTTTAATCAATACTTTCCTTGAGAGTAGAAACAAAAGTAATAGCATTTAGTTTTAGGTGTTTGTTTTCACCACTTACTCTTTTATAGTGGCATAAATAAGTAAATCAGTTTCCCACAGGGTGGGTAGCAGGGGAAACAATATGAAATTGAATAATTCTTAAATTGGAAAATATGATTTAATTATAAGAAAATTATTCTGTATCTGGTCTCAGTTGGTTATTTTTATTATGAAATAAACAATGTAACATTCATTTATAATACCTATATTAAAAATATTTTATTTTTATAGTTGAAAGGTTATCTCTAAAATTTTGAAAAAGTCACACAGAAAATTAAATTTATTCTGTCTCTGTACTATGCTATTATGTATTATCTCCCTTTTCCAAATTTGATCACATGCTTGATATTTGAAAGGTATTCATGAAACTGCTTTTGGTAGTACATGCTAGTTTTTAACCTTTAGATGTTTTAGGAGAAAAATATTTTTTGCATTTATTTGCAAATTATTTATATTGTGAAAGAAATAAAATATAGTATAAGGGATAATTTATTTACAATTAATTACTATACATTTGTATGTCTTGCTGGGCGAAGTGTCTGTTCAGCTCCTCTGCCCACTTTTTAAGTGGATTGTTTCTTTTTTGTTTTTTTGTTGTTGAATCATACAAGTTCTTTATATATTTTGGATGTTGGCCTCTTGACAGAGGCATTTTTTGCAAGTCTGTTTTTCTCACTTGGTTGGCTGTCTCTTTGCCTTGTTGATGGTTTCTTTTGCTGTGCAGAAGCTTTTTAGTTTGATATAGTCCCATTCATTTATTTTTGCTTTTACTTCCCTTACCTTTAAGGTCAAGTTCATAAAGTCCTCTCTGAAAGCAAGGTCTATAAGTTCATTGCTGATGTTTTCTTGTATACAGTTTGTTGTTTTGGATCTTATGTGGAGGTCTTTAATCCATTTTGAATTAATTTGAATTGGTATCTGGCAGTTCACAGCTCAGATTCATTCTTTTGCATGTGGTTTTCCAATTTCCCAGCACCATTTACTGAAGAAGCTTTCTTTTTCCCATTACATATTTTTTACTCCTTTTTCAAAAATTATTTGTCCATATATTTGTGTGTTTATTTCTGGATTTTCATTTCTCTTCCCTTGGTCTACGCGTCTGTTTTTCTGCCAAGACCATGCTGTTTTAATTATTGACACTTTATAGTATAGATGGAAATTGGGAAGTGTGATGCTTCCAGCCTTACTCTTTTTATGCAGAATTGCTTTGGCTATTCGGGGTCTTCTGTGGTTCCATATGAATCTGATAATTTTTAAAATGTATTTCTTAAAAGAATGGCTGTAACAATTTAATAGCAGGATTGGGCTGTATGCATCAGATAAACAATCCTCTGAATCAAAGTAAGGAAAAAGGTGCACTTAAAAATCAAAGATAAATTGAATGGATGGTGGGTGGTGGGGACTGTTTCTCACTGTTAGAGTGGATGGTTTCAAATAAGCAAGTTAGAAGGGTAAGATGACTCATACACTTCTGGATTATCACTGCAGACATCAACATGAACAAATATTTAACTTAATATTGATACTTACAGGTGGCTATATAAAAATTAGACATGTTTATAGACAAGTTTATATACAAAGTTTAGTGTATGTACATATATGTTCTGGCTCTGTCTGTGCTGGGGGCCTAGAAACAATGATACTCCAGTGGCAATGAGCACACTCACTGATCACATCTTAGTGTGTGGTGCCATTCTCTAACAAAAGGAACTGATGTTCCTTAGAGAAATGACTGATTCTGGGACTGGGAAGAAAATACACCAGATGAATCTGAAGCATCTTTTAGCGATTATTAATAGAAAGTAAGGAAGTGCTCAAATACCTATTGCATGGGTTTGTTAGAGATGCTGGAGCCAATTTAAAGAACTCCCAGTGGCCAAGGTTGGAATAATGTGAACAAAAAATAAATAATGTAGTAATAGATTATAATTCAGATTATGTAATAAATTATGCGTGAGTCCACAATGATATAAATATCTGATTATATTAAATGAGAAATTAGAAACAGATTTCCCATACAGAATAATTCCAAATAATTTATATAGATATGTTCCCCTTCTAAAGATGGTGGAGCATAACTCTCAACTCCTTAAGAATGGAGATACTTAGTTACTTGTTTTCAAGAAAACAAAATTCTCAACAATTTCTTTTTTTCTAGTCAACAAGTTTTAAAAAAGTCATTTTATCAGTAAAGCCTTATTTCTAATATACATTTTTGAATTAATAAAAATTTTTATAAAGTCATTCAAAGCACTTGTTAAAGTTATCTCTGGTATAAATACCTACCTTTGGAGTAGTATGTATTTCTGATTTTGTTGGCTGACTGGCCCATGGATGTGAATCAAGGCTCCAGAAAGAGACACACACACACACACGCTGAAGAGCTTTACAGTAAATTATAAGTCCCATAATATGCTTTTTTTCTCTTATCTTTTGAATGTGACTCTTACATATGACTCATGTGTTTCCTTAGATTTTTTGCTCTTATTAAGTGCACTTAACTCGTGATTCCCAGCCAGAACTTTGTTTTAGAGAATTGCCTAACTTTTTTTCATTCTCCCACTTCCAAATTCTGACTATGCCCACATTGGCCACTTCGCTGTTATTTACTATAAGAAAAGAACTTGCCTCTCACTCATTTCTTACAATTATTTCTTTCCCTTGCAGAACTTGCTTTTACATTCATGTTATACACAGTGAGGCAGATTTCTTTATTTTTTTAAAATTGAGATATAATCTTAAGGAGTACAATGTGTTGATTTGTTAGATTTATATATTGCAATATGATTAACACTTTAGCTTTAGCTGAATCTTATATCATGTCACATAATTATCATTTCCTTTTCCTAGTGAGAATATTTAACATCTTCTTTGCTATGTTCTTTTTTTACTTTCTGTCAGATATAAATTTCATCTTGTCAACTTTTCCAGATGTTTGATCCTTATCTAAATGAGATTTTCTTCTATGTGTTCTTTCATTAAATATTTCAAAAGACTTATATATAATAAACACAAATAAGATCCAGTCTCTGCCACAAGGCTTACTGTGCGGAAGGAGACAGACAATAAACCAATAGTAATCATACTATATGACAAACTTTAGAATAAAGGTATATACAGGTGTTTCTGAAAACCCCTTGAAAAAGTTACCAAACCAGCTTCATTAGGGATGATTGGCTAGCGAAGGCATCCTGGAGGAGGTGTCACCTGAAATGAATCCAAAAAAGCAATGGGTGATGGTTAGGACATAGGAAAGAGAGCAGACAGGGTGAGTGGAAATTCAATGTTAAAAGAGAGAAAGTCATGTTCTTTGCAATGTAATTCATGAGGGAGATGAAGTTTGGGTGTAATGGAGGAGTACAAAGAGATGAGACTACAGATGTAAGCAGAGAATCTATCATGATGGATTTTCTATGTCATGTTGAAGAATTTGAGTTATGGCAGGGTCTTGATGTAATCACATCTGTGTGTTAAAAAAAAATCATTCTAGGAATAATAAAGAGATAAGATTGAAAAAAGAATTATCAGAATCAGACTGAACAGCTGCTACTGTTAAGACTTAGTTGAAAAAAATTATAAATGAATTATAGCAATGGAAATAAGAATGGAGAGAAGATGAATCTCCAGTGCCATTCCTAGTACTCATCAAAGTCAACACTTTATAAACATTTTTGAATAATTGAATTGATAAAATTAGGAAATTTAGGCTAGAGATTTGAATGGGTGTCCAGCTTGGGCGGTGGAATGGCTAATTATAATCCTAAGAATTACAATAAAGAAAACTTTGATCAAACACAGGTAGAGGTAGTAAAGCCAGATGGCAGGAGATTTAGAGGAGCAAGTTTCAAGTGACTAAAAACTCTATCATTATTACATGTCTAAGGTTTCCAGAAATAATTTTTAAGACATAACCTCTTACATTTCTGATATCTGATTGAGCAATTCTTAATATATTGTCAGAAAAATAGAAATTTTGTGTTCTCTGTTATCTCTACCAAAATCCTTATATATTCTGGTTTATAAAATTCTATATAAATATTGGATTTTAGCTTAGTATAGGCTACTCCTCTGCTTTCTGCCTATTCTCTACCATGTTTTTCCTTTTCCCTTAAACCTGGGTATATTTATCATGAGTTTTACTGGTCTATCCTGAATATAACTTGCAGGACTTTAATCTATGCCTATAATTTCTAACTTGTTTGGACTCTTGGGGAAGAAAAATCAGATTGTGTGTTCCAGTCCATTCTGATTGGCCAAGTTGTGAAGCCAGTTACAGCATTTTACAGTATCTGAGGGTAGGGACCAAGGTTGCCTGGAAACACCCATGCCTACTAACTGCCACTCCAGTCTCATGTTCCCAAGAATGTTGCAGAAAAAGGCAAATTCACACAGGGAAAACCTTAAAGAGCCCTAGTCCTACCCTGGGTGGGAGGAGGATCCAGTGTGGGTTTGTCAGCAACTCGTCACTTCTGCAAATTCAGCAGACTCATTCAAAAGTGAGACTGTGCAGACAAGCTCTTAGATTTACTCTAGTCTTCACGTACCACGCATTTCTATAACATGTCCTTCAGGCTTTCTGGCTCATATCTGATCTACTGTTATTTTTGTGCTTTATTGCTTGGGCTTTCTCTAAGGTTTAGTTTTCTGGTTTATATTTATTTAGTCTTCTCTATCCTTAGTTATGATCTGAGCAGTCAGTTCCCCTTCTAATATCTCTGGCTTGATTTTATGTACTCCGTGGTTTAGCTCTAACTCTTTTAGTCCAGCCTGCATTTCTGCACTTACTCTCTGGTGGACAATGTAGGACAAGAGTGGGATGGGAGTGATGGAAAGGAGAGGTCTTTTATTAATAAAAACTGTCTTTCAATATATTTCAGCCAGATACCAGTCATTGTCTGAAGGAAAATAAAAGCTGATGAATTAAAAAACAGCTATTTTTAGTCATCAAATGTGATCAATCATATTTGATTTGAATGAGCAAAAATTTAGAAAATCAATTTGGTATGGATATTAGCTAATACAGGAATTAATTTGAAAAAATTTTTCAAGCATGTAGTTTTATAATCTCATTGACATAATCTTATATACAGATAGCTATTTTTAATATTTCAATTTATAGACTAATAAATGAGTCATATGATCATATACAGCTTGATTAAGGTTAGGCAATATTTACATAGTTCAGCCTGCCCTCGTATTAGACTCTATTGACATGAGTTCAAATTTCCAGTTCACAAACCGTATTTCTTCATAATCCAAGTAAATTTACTCCAAGTATTGCAAGGCAATGAAGTATAACTATAAAGAACTTAGTTTGAAACTTGATTACCTTGGTTAATTTTTACAATTGCCACCTACTAGCTGTGTTACTGTGGGCGAATTATCTAAACTTTCTGTGTGTGGTTTTCTTCATCTATAAATATCATTGTTATAAATATTAAATGAACTGCAAATATAAAATCACTGGCACATAGAAAATTATATGTTAAGTAATTTTTAAAATGTACTGCCAGTAAAGTGTTGTATACAGTTAATGATTAAAGATGTTTTGTTAAAGAACAATTGTGATTCCCTTCCACTTGAAGTGTAATACTCAGGTTTCAAATTAGGAGACAAAAAAACAAGGCATCCTGTTGAAACTAGGATTTTAATGTAATCTCTTTCTAAATATATAAATTTTGTCTTAGATTACTACGTCTCTCTAATATTTTTTATTGTCTATATAAAAATCTAATATATTGTGAATTGTTCAAAGAATAGATAAAGATATTAATGGTTTAGTCAACAAAACCAGTAAGACTGAC
The DNA here is from genome assembly GCA_004026885.1 of Lyroderma lyra. Lineage (NCBI taxonomy): Eukaryota > Metazoa > Chordata > Mammalia > Chiroptera > Megadermatidae > Lyroderma > Lyroderma lyra. The sequence goes on along the minus strand of PVJL010011996.1, from coordinate 2,487 downwards.
CACACTTCATATTCATAAAGTTTGATTTATTACCGTGTTTAGTTTCCTATGTAGTGTCTTATTAACAAATAGTATGCCTCCTGAAGGTCAAAAAACAAACAGTATTTTGTACATCTGCTAGTTCATTCTATTTTAAATGACAAAGTGGTTGCCGATTGCTTCATTGAAAATTTAATTTCATTTTCACATCTTTCATCTTCTGTGGGTATATAAATGCCTGTATTTGCAATCCTACTTTTCCACAGATAAAAGCCCTTTTGGTTCAGTCATTGGTTGAACTTTTAAAATAAATACTGATAAAAAAATTATCTATGCCATATTTTCCCCATGTACTTATTCTTGTAATGGCTGAATTATTTCTACTGTTTTAAGTGTAAATTTAAATAGCAGCACGTAAAAAGTTTTGATGGAAAAAGTTATTTTCCTGTTTCATTGCCGTTCTGACTTTCCTTTTCTTGTCATGGGCAAAAAACTTGTAGAAAATAAATGTAAAATAATGTTTTTTTTGTTTGTTTGGTTTTTTTTTTTGTTTTTTTGGTAGTTCCCTGGTTGGGAATTGAACCCAGGCTACAGCATTGAGAGTGCCGAAGCCTAGTCACTACACCACCAGGGAACTCCCAGTTTTATTTTTAATGGTGAAGCAATTTTCATAGTTTTTAAATATATTAATTAAACTTTCTTAATGAAAATGTATTCTGTAGGCTACACAGATATTCATACTTCTGCTTTTCAGGAATTATTTTCACAAGAAAAGATAAAATATGCTCAAACACATATTTCTCAAGTCATTTGTGTTAAAATGACATTATTACATTTTACCACTTTTAGTTGAATTAGCTATAATATTTACATATTCTGTTTTAAATGATCCTTCCTGTTGTTAAAATGTAAAAATTTAGTCCAAAGACTTTTATTTTGTTTGTTTGTTTATTTACTTACTGTGAATGCCCAAAATGTACTTGAATGTTTGGTTTGATTGTTTTCTTTTTTAAAATTTAAATGTCACTGTCATATGTGATTTGTCCAGAGAAGTGTTGGTCTAGACATCCTCTCATAATTGGTGCCCTTATCTGGTTTGTCCACTCTCAGACTCAGAATTTCATGGCCATTTAATTTTAGTTAATAGATCCCATTGTGCTCATGTCAGGAAAAAGTAGAGGGGCTAACTCAATTAACATAAAAAGTCTGAATACACACTATTGAACACCTACTTTCTGATGACTAAATAGAAAGATACTTATATAATCAGACACTGAGATCAATCTCTATTCCGTATGTGGCGCTTTGGTATGCTTCTGGTCTGTCTGTGAATGCCTCTTTACTAGAGAACTTTCTAAAAGAAATGTCTCTCCTCCTTCTGTAGGGTTAGTACGGAGACGCCTTTTATCATCTGTTTCTGCAGCATTTCTTTTTCATGTCTTCAATCTAATCCTGATACGGCTCATTCTGAAATAAGAAATTTCTTTCATCAAGGTTTCTGTGCTAATTGCATAGAGTTCTGAAGCTCTGCCATTTCCCAAACTTCCACCTTCCAAGTACAGAGCAACATTTCACAAGCATTTTTCAGTAGAACACCCCTCCGTTAAGTTTGAAAGCATTAAGATACTTCATCATATTTCAGGATATCTATAATTCACAATATCCAGTAAAAGGCTATAAAATGTAGTGGGGAAAAAAACCCCTTAATTTTGTCTACATCAGTGTTTTCCTGTGTTCAGACCACTTACCTTCTTTTTTCTTTAACTATTAGTTGTTGCTGAATGAAGTGCTCTATGAAATATAGTTGGAAAATGTTTTAATTTCTTTATCTCTACTAATGCCATTCTTATTCATAAACCAAGGTCCTTGCCATGCTATGACCTAATGGATTATGAGGTTCTTCCCCACTGCTCCCTTTGCAAAACACTCCTGCCTGACAAGAAATGGCATTCTCTTCTTTCAGCTGTCGTGTGGAGGTGTACAAACCACCTTCACTGCTGAATAGAAATGACATCAGGCTAAGTGACTCCCCTTCACTTAAATGAATGGCTTTGTTTACTGTAGTCCATCATTGATCTTACGTTATGAGTAACTACAGCAAGCAATTTGTTTTTTTAATTATGTCATGCTAAGCTTTTCTATTTCAAATGATTGAACTGACATAGTGTTTGACAAAAACTATGCATCTGTATTTTGTATACACATACACATAAAATAACATTCAGTATGAATATCTGCCAGGTGCCAGTCAGGACAGGCAAAATACACTGTTATCATGAAGTTCATGTCTGATAAGTCCATAGTACATCTCTCCTCGGGTCTGTATTAGGTTTCAGTCACAGACCTTCACACTGTTCATAACTAGGGAAGAAGTGAGTGCTCGTGTAGCTATTGAAGGAAAGGTCTGTCTAGGAGCACCACTTTAACACAGAGATGAGCCCAGGAGAACGGGAGCAGACAGCCAAAAAGAAGAGTGGCACTTTTTTTTTTTTTTTTTTTTTTTTTTTT
>PVJL010011995.1:0-39722 GCA_004026885.1 Lyroderma lyra | reverse complement strand
TGTGTGTGTGTGTGTGTGTGTGTGAAAATGTAGAATAGTTAAGTTTATTAGTAGAAGAACATACACTCTGAGACATGGAGTGTGCTGACCCAAGAGGGGGAAGCAGCTGACATTTTTCATCACTATCACATACCGGATAAAATTTGCTGTTGGTTGAACTTCTTTTTTTTTTTAATCTGTTTCTTCTTTTCTCCTGCCACTTTCTTTGTTCTAATTCCTAATTTTTTTCACCAAGATGTTGCACCAACTCCTAATTGTCACCTTACCTCTGTTTTGGACTGATTCAGTTCATTCTTCACAAACCAATGCCAAGTGTTTTATCTAAAACACAAATGTGATTATGTAGTTCCATTGCCTGAAATATTTCAGTCTTTATTCAAAAGAGCAACAGCTATCATAGGATGGATAAACTTCTATCTGGCCCTTACTTTCCCTTGCAGTTTCAATTCCCTTCCACGTCCTACATCCCCATCAAAGTCCAGACAAAGGACAGTCGTAAGGCAGGCATCTCCAAAGGACCCCCTCTCATTTCTGACGAAGGCTGTTTCCCTAGCACTTTACCTCTCTGTCCATCCTTCTTTATCCTTCAAATGCCTTACTTAGTCTCGCTCGTCTATTCTCAAAAACACTTGGTACATACTTCTATTTTAGCATTTTCACTCTTTATTGAAATTGTGTGCTTATCTGTTTATCTCCTCAACAAGATTGTGGGCCCCCAGGTCAATCTCTTGAATTGGACAGCTAGCTAATCCCAGTGCCTGACAGCTGCCTTACTCAAAATGCATGCCTGCCCAGCTGACAGGGTTTTCTCTCTGGGGATGTTTGGATGCATTGGGGTAATCATTAGTGCACCAAGGAAGTATCACCAGGCATATAGGTGTTCTAATAACATAAAAGTGTCCGTAACATTTCCTATAAATTAGTCATCACACACACACACACACACACACGCACACACACACACGGCAAATCAGCGCAGTAATGGGCAGTGATATTTCTTACTCTTCTCTTCATTTTGATCTCTGGCACTAAGTTATAGCCACTCTTCCCTCAAAAAGGAAATGTGTATCGTTCATTTCAGGATCTCAGGGAAAGAAACTTGGTGTGGGTAATATTAAACCAAAACTCTTCAAACTTGTCCAGTATTTTCCCCATATTCCTTTTTGTTCCTTTGCACATTTTACTCCTTGCACCCTTTTTTACAAACTTAAGAAAGGATTAACATTTGACTATGATACTCTCCTTTTTTACTCCCTTGGTGGGTAATTAAAAGTTGCCTGTAGCCATGGCAGCTTGTATTTGAAATCAGTTCTGTTAAACGAAACATTTTGTCACATAGGACCTGTTACTAAGAGACCTCCAAGTGATACTCTGAAATGACCATAAGTGGTTTTCTGGGGTCAGCAAATGACATGTGTCCCTAAGAGTTAGTGCTGGAAATAGGTCTTAGCCTGACATTAGAAGGAAGAACACAGTACTACTCTCCATACGGCATTAGTCTCAAGTTCGTTATTTGTGTTTATCTAGTGCTCTAGGGCACTCTCTAAACAGATAGACTCTTAATGAAACTATAATGACCACTTTTTAATGGCTACTGTGTTTGACCTACTATTCATCTTCCAGGTTGTTTCAGCTGTGTGCCTTATTGTTCTGCTAACCATTCTTTTAAAAATGTCCCGAGGTCTGTCTCTTAGTGAGCCTAAGAATAAATATCCATGCATGACTCTGGCTGAAAAGAATATTAGTACATAACCTTGGACATGCAAACCTGGGCCCTGTGGACACTCTTTAATCGAATGAAGATTATGTTGCTAACAACATGAACAAAGGAGGTTGGGCTTACAGGAAAGAGAGCTGAACAGAGCTTGCATTTTCAAGTATGAATGTGTTTATCTGACTGCATTTACAGTTAAACAAAACTATTTTTTCTATTCCTTTTTCCTATAAATAATCAAGATCTAGTAGTCTATAGAAAAATACATTAAAACAAAGTATATATGTGTAAATATATATGCATACGTACATAATATATACATATATAAGACATAGTTATATAAATATGTTATAAAATAATTTGGGTTTAATGAAGAAAAGGTGAAACTGTAGAAACTTGTGATGAGAATAATATCCTCATAGAAACCTACCACCCCAAAATTGCTATAAACATTTTCTTTTAAAAATTTTAAGAGTTCCCTGGTGGCGTAGTGGCTAGGCTTTGGTGCTCTCAAGGCCGTGGCCTGAGTTCGATTCCCAGCCAGGGAACTACCCCCCAAAAAAGATTTTTTTTGACCCATTCTTTTTTCAAGTTATTTTGACATTTTTTAAAATTATAGGCCTATTAAGGGAGTTCCCTGGTGGTGTAGTGGCTTAAAGCTTTGGTGCTGGCACTGTCAGCGCTGAGGCCTGGGTTCTATTCCCAGCTGGGGAACTACCCACATACCCTCCCCGTCCCCCTGCAAATTTAGAAAAAAAAATTATAGGCCTATTAAATAACTTGCATCAAATGTATATGTACCTTTCTATTATTTATTTAATACAATATTGAAAATAATTAAATTACCACTTAATGTTGTATAAATCTACACACTAAACTATAATAGATTTACACAGTTAGAATGTATTTTTTTATTTTATAAATAACACTATATGATCACTGTTATATATGAATTCTTACCTGAATATTTACCTAAAATTGGTAATAGCCACAGAATTACTGGGTCAATGTAACCTACAATGTTTGAGATTGTTTAGACACATTGACAAAGGATTCTTCTAGATGGTGTGCATTTCACTTACCACCTTATTTGTAAGCATACCTTCAGCATGGCAACCTTCGGTGCTTTGAGCAACCTTTTTTTAGAGTTTTCTTTTCCCAGCTTTGTCTACTTACATATTGAAAATTGATTCTTATTGTCAGCCCAGTTCTCTAATATTCCAGAAAATCGTCAGCCCAGTTCTCTATTTATTTAATGAACATTTATATTGCTTATAATGTGGAGCATATTAAAAATGCTGCTAAGCTCTTTACCTTTCTCACTTTGCAAAATATTTTTACCTATATTGAGTTTATTGCATTTTAAAAAATACTTTCACAGAGTTCAAGCTCCATTCAGAAGCAAGAAAGCATTAACCTATAATTTCAAAGGCCTTATTTTGACACTTGAATGGCTTTATTTTGAAACTTAAACTTTATTCATTTGTGTAGTATTTCAGTCAATGATGTAAGTTGAAAAGCAGTTTTTCCCAATAGCTAAATTTTCATGGAATAATTCATTTTTTTATGAAAAGACATATATTCCTGGACTGTGCATTCTTTTTCAGAGCCATTGCTTAGTGTTTACATTATTAGCTTAGTAGTATTTTATAATATAAAATCTACTAGGATACTTCTACCCAGTGTTATTTTAATAGAAAACTTACTAAGCCTAACTTACAATTTATCAAAAATGAATGTAATTATGGTGGCAAATCTTTTTATCTAAGAATTAATTGTGTTTATCTGTCAATGTATTTACTTTAACCTTAAAATAAGTTAATAGTTTTTTGGTTTACTCTACTGGTCCCATATTTGTGCTTAAGAATATTCTTCAAGATTCATATAGAGTTGCTATTGTGATGAGAAGATTGCATTAATTCTGTGTTCGAGAGAGAGAGAGAAACTGGTTTAAGTACAAAAAGCATTCATTAAAATGATTTTTGGTAATTGATAGAATTTTCTGGAATATTAGAGAGCTGGCCTGAGATAACAGGAGCAGGAGCTGCTAAGAATCAGCCATGACTGGAGGCAAAGCAAATCACAGTCTGGTGAGAACACGTGATCACTGTCATTAATAGCTGCTGATACTGGCACAGGTGTGTGAGATTTGGCGTACCTTGTGTGTACACCAGTGTCATAGCTCCAAATGGGCTCTTCATTTCCAACACTGCCAGGTAGGCTCTGTCTATGGCAAAGACTCAAGTATTAGCAAACCCCAAATATAGAAAGGAATTTCAGAGTCAAGATTTTTATTTTATCCCCCCACAAAATGTACTCAATCAGATTTCTGTTTTGTGATGTGGAATTGTACGACTCCTCCATTGCCCATGTATTTCACTTCTATTCTCCTCACAGTCAATTAAATACTTCAGTATCCTTATGGGCCAATCTATTCTTACTAGCCCTCAGCCTTTGTTTCCTAATACCTCTGTAATTACTTGCTTCTGCCAATTAAGTACTGTTACTTAGCCTTTGTCACCCTAGAATCACACATTACCTTCAATGAAATCCATGAACATATCACTAAAGTCTCCCCCGATGTGTTAGTTATCTATTCCTGCATAACAACCCATCCTACAACATAGTGGCTTAAAACAGCGAATGTTTATCTCACACAGTTTCTGGGTGTCAAAATTCAGGACACACAGAGACTGTGGCTCTTGCTTGGGAACTCCCACGGTGTTATGTCCGGGTACTCCATGAGGCGTTGCTGTGCGAAGACTCAAATAGGGCGGGAGGATTCCTCCCAAGGTGGCCCACTTAGGCTGCTGTCAAAGTGGTGCTGCTCCTTGATGGCAGGCTTGAGCTTCACCACGCTGAAATCTCCCCGGGCTTCATGGCGTGGAAGCTGGCCCCACCAACTGGTTTTCCACGATAAGAAGGGGAGAGTCAAAATGGCTTTTATCATAGAATCTCTTCTCAGAAGTCAAACCCTATCATTGCCTCAGCGTCCAACTGAATAGAAAGGTCACCCCTATTCACTGTGTGAGATGACTACCAAGTGTCATCAGGAGGTAAACGTCAGGAGAGGAGAGTCACCAGGAGCCCCGGGGGCTGGCTGCCACACCTGACTACTCCGGACCGGGCGCTCGTAATTTCCACGACGGCGGTGGTCACTAACCAACTTAACCTTGAAAAGCTGAGTTTCACAGTGTAATAAATGATCAAAATGTGGAAAATGTGCTCCAAGTTTGGGGGTAAAGCAAATGATACAGAACCCTACATGGCTCGCTCTCTGTTGCCCCCACCTCCCCGTACTGTCTCGTCCCCCTTCCTCTCTCTTATACTTTCTCTCTCAGCTCTATTTTCCTGATATTACCACATTTGCTTCATGTATTTTGAAGTTATGAAATTTGCCTTGTGTTCATACTATCTATATAAAATTATTTTCCTATGAAATAGTTCTATCATGTTTTGATATTAATATTGCCATCACTATTTTCTTTCCTTCGTGCTTGTCTAATATAATTTTGACCTTCATTTTATATTTATGCTTGATGGGCCAATTTTTTTAAAAAATATCTCATACACATGAAGTCACTTAATGTTTATTTCGAATCTGATCTGGGGTTCATTTGAGGGAGTTATTCTCCTAAATGAAGCTTTCATTTATATGCTACATCGTTAATTTAAATTCCTTCAGAGTTTAATCTGCTAGTGGCTACATCCATCATGATTTTAATTCAGAAACCTTATTTTCCCTCCCCATTGAATCTCTTTCAAAATCAGGTTGTCCTTCTTCATGACATTCTGCTTTGATTTCACCAGAGCAGCAGGCATCCTCTTGAAAGTTGTTGAAAATACAGTCATTTTTCAAAAAGTGTGTTTCCATTCTTGCAGGAAGTCCATTACAGAAAAGTCATTATGTCACAATTTGAAGGGATTGGATACTCACCTTAGTTTGCACTGCAGAATTCCTTCATATTTCTCTATTTTCTGCCCTTATTTTAGCAAAGGGAATTCAATGCACTAACCTGCTCAGATATATGGAAGCTGCGAGAACAGAAACGGTAGAGAAAGGCAGCCCAGAGAGAAGCAGGAGCTCAAAGCACAGTCACCCTTCAGGGAAAGGGGCCAGGTGGCTGTCACTGGCCTTGGGGCCCAGCAGAAGCCACAGAGAGAACAGGACCCTTGTTGGTAGGCTGACCAGATGTCCTGTTTGAAAACAGCCATACTGTCCCGTTTCAGACGGGACGTCTGATCAGCCTCCTTGTGAGAGATGCTCTCATTCTCCTTTCCTGGTGCCCCCGTCTCCCTCAAGGCCTCTTGTTGGCCAAAACGAGTGAAAGGAAGCAGCACTGGCGCCGGGGAAATGCAGCCTGAAAGGTTGGGAAGAAGAGCAAAGGAGAAGCCAAGAATGTAAACAGAAACAAGTGGGGGTGCTAGTCAGCAGCCTTCGCCCCCATCTATCAACCCCGCTGCTCTCCCCGCCCGCTTCATCGGAGCACTTTCTGCCTCTGTGATGAAGACACCCTTTTACCTCTTTGTCACAAGTAGAGACTCCAGGTCTCAGCAACCCCGACTTCCGACTTCTGGGAATGGCAAAATACTTATAGAATTCTGAACGTTCTACCAAGAGCAACCATAAACACTAAACAAAATATTTTTGAAAATATTTGCTTGAAGGTGTTAGAAAATGAATAGTGCAGCACAGAGGGATGGGACGCGGACACCAGCTGAGAGGCCGTGCAGGGAAGTGAGCCCGGAATCCGCACCCCGGTTCTCACAGGAATGGAGAGCAGCTTCTGAGGGGGCTGGAGGGTCAGGCATGCCGCCCGGGAGGAGAGGCCTGGGGAAGTAGCTCGAGTTCGTCACTGGTTTTTAAAATAAAATACAAATAATAGTAACGACAGTAACAACCATGCACGCTCACCAGGCCTGAAGCCTTGCACCGTGATAGAGACACCTTTGTCTCAATTAGGTTATCTAACCCCCACCTCAGTGCCTGCCAAAATCAAACCCAGAAAGTCTCAGGAGGAAACTAGTGACATTCATAACCTCAGGTTGTCTCTAAAATATTTCATCCACAATGTTCAGTATCCAAATAAAATTGCCAATATGACAGGGGAGAAGGTTAAATGTGAGAGAAGGAGACAGACAGACAGACTTGCCCCTACCAGATCCAGATGTTGATGCTGATTAACATAGCTTTTAATTTAAATGTATAAATAGATTATCAAGATGAGATACAAATGAAGAACATGTAACAGAAACTAATAAAGTATTTAATAGGAATGCTCCTACTGAAGAAAGTTGTATTGTAATTTGGGTCAAAGTAGGTAAGGTCAACAGTATTTTAAATGCAAGAGAAGACAGGATTATTGAATTGGAAGGTCAAGAAAAAATAGCAAGTTTGACACATGGGGGAAATGAAGGATATAATTTGATAGTATGAGAACCTGTGAGACAGAGGGAAGAGTCTGAATACACGTGTAATCGGAGTCCCAGATCAAAGCAGTAAGACATGGAAAGGGTGTGAAATATGTATCATTCCAACAATAACCAAAGCAAAGCTGTAGCTCTAATACTGGACTAAGTAAATGCAAGGCAAAAATTATTGCTAAAGGTACAGACATACTACAATGATAAAAACATCAAACCAGCAGGAAAACTTGCAAGATCTGAACCAAGGTTTAAACTTGCCCTAAATGACCTGCGTTGAAGACTGTACTCAATTATTGCAAAACGCACATTTTCTTCAAATATATACAGACTCTTTACAAATTTAGATAATACGTTGGGCCCTAAACACACATTAGGAAATTGCAAAGAATTCAAACCATACCTTCAATGTGCTCTGACCACAGGGGAATTAAGCTAAATTCAATAAGAAAAATAGAACTAGAAAATATCCAAATGTTTGTAAATTAAGCAGTGTACTTCTACACAATCCAAAGGTAGGGAAGAAATTACTATGAAAATCAGGGGGAAACAATGAACTGATGGATTAACAAAAGGAACTTGTAGCGCTGTAACTCTCCCGTTGTACCTGTTCAGGTACCTGGTACAGGGTTGGCACTCACCTTCCTTACGTTTTGAGCGTCATCCAAACAGCCTTGCGTTAAGTCCTACTCGACAGTGGCTTTTCACACAGCCCGGATCTGACGGAGAGACAGCTCCCATAGGCCACACGCAGACAGGAGCCTCACCGATTAGTCAGAGTCTGTTGCCTCCGCCATCCAGGCAGCCCCACCGGTGTGACACATTTGGTCAGCGTTAGTGCACCGTGAGACACCTCATCCCCTTGCAGGGGTGATACATTGGCATGTCGAAGACCATCTGCTCCCTAAAAACTTTCTGAAAATGTCAGGCTCCCGAATGTCCTATTTTTATTCCCCCTCTGGGCAAACACGCCTAACCAGTACCTCTGGGTGCTTCGCCTCCCTGCTCACCGAGGACAGCCATTGAGGTGGAGAAATCTGTGTTCTGTGGGACACCTATGGGACCGGCGTTCTGGAGACATTGTTTTAATAGCAGCAGGGAAGCTGACGTATCCCTGAGGGAAGATAATGAATTTGAGCAGGATCTTCCCCCGCTGAAGGCAAACAGCTCTGATCCTCCTTGACGATTGGTCTGGGGGGATGCATTTTGCAGGTCAGTTCAGGTATATCAAAGCAAAGCAGGTACGAGTCTGCTGCAACGAAGATGCTGCACTTGGAGAGACTCTCTCATCACGTTTACGCTTGTCCACAGTCATTTTCAAGATGCGTCTGACTTTTATGGCAGCCAAACCAGTGAATGAATGGCAGGAGTGGTGGGACACCTACCTGCCTTCAAATCTTTGGTGGCCACGATTTTCTGAGGGGTGTGACAGTGTTTGTTTGTCACTGTAGTGATAAAGAAATTCAGCTCTGTGGGGTTTCACCCACCTGGCCTTCCCGACCTTACTGGTCCTCACGCCACGGATAAGAGAGCTGTTGTGGGTGGACCCCCTGCCCGTTTGTGGTTTTGTACGTGGCGCTGGGCCTGGCCGGAGAGGATCGGAAGCAAATCTGCATTTAATACCCGAGCCCCGTAATTCCTCACTCCCGACACTTGGACCAAGTTAGCATTTCAGTTTCTTAGGAATCACGTTCTCTCAGAGCCAGAATAAAATATTTAAAATTGTTGAGTACGTCTTTCCCCTCAGTGTCTGCTTGTCACACGAGATGGCCTCTTGTCTTTTGGAGAAAGCCTGAGGAAAGATTTAAGTATATTCTCACCACGAGGTCCTTCCCCAGCCTGTGTTATACTCAAGGGACTTGGGGATGTGATGGAGTGAATAATGGTCCAGTTTGCCCAGACCTGGGTAGATCCAGGGAGGTGGGCTTTTCAGTCTTAAAGCCAGGACCTGGGGTGGCAACTCACTTTCTGTGAGTTAGCTTTGGTTTGGCAACTTGGAGCGAGATTGCAGCTCCCTTTGTGATGATGCAAATCGGGTCTCTCTTCACCCAGTTTAGCTCTCTCCTTGTGTAGATCTAATAATGCACCAATAGGCCACACATTCTTAAGGACATCAAGTTCCATCAACTACAACAAAACGGTTGTGTCAGAACATTCCAATTACTACTCCAGCACTTCAGCAGTGACTGAAGTCACTGGAGTCATTAAACCCTTAGCTCCCACTCTCCAGGGTGCTACGATTGTCATGGAAATTGGACCTCAGTTCCACTGCCACCCGGTTCCTCTTGCTATCCCTAGCCTGGGGATGACAGTCACTCCTGAGCTTTTCAGAGATCCTGGTGTTCTCACAAGAGCACTCACCAATTCCTTTGTAAAGGAAGTGTCTTTGGACACTCTCAGGTACCCTGTTGATGGAGCGTTAGAGCACTGCACTTACAAACCCACTCGAGCACAGCTACCTCCCCGAGACTTGAAAGCCTTCCTCTATGTTAACACCAGCGAGGGTCGGCATTTTTGACCCCATTAATGTAAGTTATTGAATCCAGACTTCAGTAGCCAACCAAGCAAACAGATCAAATTCCAACTTCTCTAACTAGCACTTAAATTAAGGATGAAATTTAGTGCAACATTTTAGTAAATTTGGCTTCATCCAGAATTAAATTTTGTCCCTTTTGGGGGCTCTATGAATCCATTACCTTGATTTTCTCCAGGTGTGTGTGGATAAAAGTGCATGAGATTTTGGGATTCCTTGGCTGCACAGACAGCATTCTTCTGGAAGAAACCTAATGTTTCCCTTTATGGTGGATCTTGGGAAATAACTATTGCTATTGGCCTGGACATATGTAGAGATTATGGGATAGGCTTGAGCACACTGTGTCAGGTGACGTAAGTATTACCATTCTCATCAAGGGACTTAATCTGACAGTGAGGTTGTGCTGACTCCACTGGGAAGGGGATGAGGAAATTTTGGTGGTTCAAGCTGCTCAGCTTTGTCCAAGTGCCCACATTGTCCCCATCCCAAGTCTCAGGGTTCCACCACTTTCTCATAACTATCTTAAACTTAAGCACTAATGACCTAACCTTCTCATAAGGGACAGATGGCAATCAACTTGTACTTCATGTGCCCTTCTGCATGTTACATTTTTGTTCTAATGCTCTGCCTTGTCTCCCCTGCAGCTCAGGGAGGTGACAGATTCTTTTGTGCTTATCGTTGAAGTTCTCTAATAACCCAAGCCTGATTTTCTCTGAGAAGTCGTAGATGTGAGTGTACTGTCTTTGGTCAGCTCTTCTTTACCTTTAGAAGTGGACAGCACCCCTCTGCACCTGTCATTTTTTTTATTACCATAAGAGTTAACTCGAATAGCAATTGGGTTTTTCAAAGCCTTGACTTTGACTAGCCCTCTATCTCAACCGTCTATGGCTGATGATACAGGTAAAAATGATGTCACTGCATGCCACAAATTACCGTTATCTCATTTGCCATCTGCAAGAACCTCATGACTGTGTTCATATTCAAATAGATAACGAGCTCAGTGTTGGAATTCTGTCATGAGAGGTAGTTTTCTGGGCCCACTGCTGGTACTATAACAATCAGTGTCAAACCAGGAAGCACTTATGTCTCCGAATATTTTAGATCAAAGGAATTTAATGTAGGATATTGGTAACAGGTGATAGAAGAAGCTGACTAGATGATTAGGGGAGAGTGAGGCAACCCAACAGATTACCAACTGCTGGTTATCAGAACCACGCTTAGCCTGGGGTGAAAAATCTAGGAGGAAATGACCCCAGAGCCCAAGAACATTCCAAGGAGATCACCAGCAAAAGCTGAAAACACGGCAGCCATGTTCTGTTAGTGTTTGAGACATAGATATTAGCCATTGCTGGGAAAACCACCTAAAGCCTGGCTTCTCTCTGTTCTCTACCCCCTAATCTTTCTTCAGTGACTGTTATTAGCCTTGCCAAAAGTCAGCTGACAAAAAGTCATGGGTCAGCCCTTCTATCATTCAGAGCATTATAGGAAAAGACTGAGGAACAACTCTGAGGGAAAGCAGCTTAGAACTCAATGGCAGATGTAAAAGGAATGAAAGAAAAGCAAGAGAAATAGGCCTGGAGTAGTGGTGATGATGGAAGGGAGAATCTGGTGATGGCAGTGGGGAAAAGTCTAATGATAGCATGGAACCAGAATGAAAAGCATATTTGTCACATTTGTGACTCACCCATCCCAATCGGGGGTAGCACTCCTCCCCCACCCCCACCACCAACGGCCATAGTCTCTCTCCACTTAAGATGGCAGACAGGACACACGTAGGAGAAAACATAGGGCATATCATGGCACTGGGTGAATCTCCAATGTCAGAGCTTCACAGGGAGAGGAGATAAAGCATTAACAACACCCAAATGGTACTTAAGGACTTCATACCTCAGGCTGATTCCGGGAGGGCCTGTCAGCTGCATTTGTAGAATCCAGCTCTCCGTGATCCCCCCCAAAGAAAGAGAGGAGCCATTTATGTTACTTGTACAAGAGCGTATCAGTAACATTTAAGAGAGAAGAGGTGTATGTCATGTCTCATGTCACAATTTTGCAAGAGCTTAGCGCCTTGTTTTTAATCTAAATTTAGGTTCTTATTTTTAATATGAAGAATTCCTTTGTGACATATCCTAAATTGTTTATATATAGCTTATGCCTTATACTCAAAATAACATACGGGATGTTATCTGTTAGTTCTGAAAAGTTTGACACTAATGAGTGCAAAACAGCGCGACAAAGTTCTATCTCTTATGATCCAAACTATGAAAAAAAAGCTCAACATGTGCATGCATGAAGAGTCTGAGTAGAAATACACCAAAAAATAACTTTGGAAATTGTTAGAGAGCTAGAATATGTGATCATTTCCTCTTCACAGTTCTTTTTATTTGCTGCTTATTCCATAGTGAGCAATGGTATTATTATGTTAATGTATAGATTTTATTCTTAATAAAAGTAAATATTTGAGTCACTAACTTTCCATTTTTACTGTATTTTCCAGATAACATATTGTTTCACTGTCATCCCTTAATAATTTTTAAAATTTTATATAACTCCTTATTATATTAATATTAACTAAAATCAGATGTCCAGATATATTATTATAATACTATAGTGCACCACTGTAGTATAAAACTTGGTGTTATTTGTAAATGAGCTCCAATAAAACATCAGGTGGAAGAGAATAATCAAGTCTGGGTGACTGTTAGTACTGTTTATATTCTAAAGTTGTTGATCTGATCACATTAACTGAATTTGCTACAGGAACTTATATAAAAATGATAATAGATTTGAATAATTCTGTATCTTTGAATAGTGTTGTGATATAGTCAATTCAGTGATATGATATTCTATAACTTGCCTTTGTTCAGTTCATATGTTAAGAATCTACTATACTTAACAGTATCAATTATAGCATTAACATCAGCGTACTTGCCCTAATATTTATTATCTGTCTCATTGTCGTATTACTTTTTCACTCCTCTGTCTCAACCATGAAAAACATCACTAAAATGAGCCCCATAATTGATGTTCCCAAGGTCACCCAGAAGTCAGGGAGCGAATAGGAAGATAACGCTGATAAATGTCCCAGTGCCATCCCCTGCCCGCCTCCCGAATCCTCCCAGGGGACCAGATAGCCTGGAGGATTATCGTTCATTTAAAATCACATGCAGAAATCTAGCTCACACTGGGATGACGGTAGTTTCGGCTTTCTAATGGCGTGCACGGGGCTCTGTGAAATGAGGGGGTGCCTGAGTTGAGTTATGACACCCTGGATGTCTTTGTCACCAAAGCCACACATTTCAAGAGAGAAGTTAAAACTGTGTCAAAAATAAAGAATCCTCTTATACTCAGAGGTGATTTCTCTTGGTCAGGTTTAGTCATACTAACAGATCAATGTACAGGAGTGTTCATTTTTACAACCCAAGCTTTTATCTGTCAGGGAAACTGGGAAGTTGATTTCTGATAATGCCAACCTGACATTTTTTCTGAAAATGAAATGCCCTTTGCAGTGCCAAACCTTGCTAGACGAGGACCACATCAGTGTTCTTCATGTGGTGGTCCGAGGTGTAAATAAAGCCACACAACGCTGAGTTACCACACCGTACTGACCTTTCATCTTAATACCAACAGGCGACATATTATTTTCCATCTCAGAGCATCTCAACTGACCAGGCAACACGTCAAAGACCTAGCCTCTTGAGGGTAAGACGCTAGTGTTTAAAATTGCTCCTTTGTGATCCTGAGCAAACCAATTAACCCTCTGTCCCAGGTTCACTCATGTGAAATAGAAGTTGAAACAAAATTTTGGCTCTACCCGTAATATCATGGTCAGGAATCATATACATGCACAATCTCAAAATAAATAAATCAATAGATAGATAAATAGATAAATATTAAATATGTAAATTAGTAAGTAAATATTAAACAAGTAAATAAATAAGTAAGTTAATTACGATGCCATTTAGGTAGCACTTGTTTTAAGTATGACAGAGTTTTCTCCTGGGCGGCTGCAGTGAAATCCCCCGAGCTGGGCTCCTACTCACGCCCAGCATGGCAGAAGCAGAGGAGAAAATGAGAGCATTTGCGACGTAGAAGGCACAATTGCTTTTGTCAGTTCCTTCCAATTCCATATGGAATTGCATTGATCAAAGCAACTGTTGAGACGTCTTAGAGATCCTATTCTGAAGGGAAACCAAGTCCCATCCTCCCAGGATCTGTCCCCTCACCTCTGAGTTTCATGAAATGATTGTACCGAATGCCTGGGGCCATCATGACAGACTTTACGGAATGGTCACAGTGAGGCAGGGGCCTACTGGGGATGCAGGTCTCCACCACGCTGGTTTCGAAGCGTCGCAGACAAGCCTGCTTGATAGTAAAGTTTAAAGGCTTCTTCCTTTGAAGACGCCGCTGTTCGTTTCCTTACGTCCATGTCCATGTGCACTCGCTCTCCTCTGTCAGCGCTCAGAACGTGTCCTTACTCCCCGCTCTCTGCTCCGGGCCTGCCAGGACTTCCGGAGTGACAGCTCTTGGCAGCTCACGTTAGCATCGTTAGGAGACTGATGATGTACTTTCTCACTGGGACACTGTCATGGTTTTCTCCCAGCTTTGTGGCTTCCACCTCTGTGATTTGTGGAGAGCTGCCATCAGCAGAAAAGTAGCAGTTTGAAAGACAGAAACAAAGAAAATCCGTCATATTGAAAACAAGGTAACATCAGGTTTACTTTCAAATGTATCATGGTACAAATCATCTAAGAATGTATGGTGATTTCTTCATATAACAATTTTTAATAGCGTTATCGATTTGGTATATTATTGCTGAGATGTGGATATCAGGTGGGTTTCATTTCTTTTTCTTTTCTAAAGAATGGAAATCACAGGATTTTAAAAAAGGACTCAAATAAAATGAGTACAAAATTGAATCCTGTTTATAAAACTAACAAAAAATAACTGTAAGTAAGAAAGTATATTTTCTAAACTATCTCTTTGGTTGAAATAATTATTCGATCTTCTACTGAAGAACATTTAAAGGAAATTATACAAGTAATATTCAAATTTAAGTGTTCATAGTGTTTTTCTCCAATAACTTCTTGTTTAATCTACAAAATCTGGTTACAAGATACTGAACCCATAGTTACTATATTCTCCCAGGTAAATTGCTCTAATTTGTCTTGGCTTCTGCTGTCACAAACACTACTGTGTTTGGATTACTAACAGTTGACCTAGCTTCAGTTGATTATTCTTTTTCTTAATACCTCTCTCCCCACCCTCAATTTCTATCTCCCTCAATCTCTCTCCATACCTAATTACAAACACACACATAGACAAGATTATATATTAAATCTATAGTATACTTGTATGTGTCAAAAACCTATAAAATTCTAAGCAAACATCTTGATTTTAATTTCCTAGAACATCTCATACTACCCCTTCCATCTTAGATGAATTGTAATTCTTCCATTCTTACATATTTCCGAACAAGGTAAACGCACAGTAATGAGCACCTCTTCCCCATGACCTCCCTGGTTTTTGTAACTTCTCTGGAAATTTTGGTTTGCTGAATTCAAATGTATCGGTGAAACCTGGCGTTGGAATCACGTTAAGTGGTAGTTTCGAGTATGTGTTTGTCTTATTTTTGATGCACAATCACATCGTGTAATACAAACCTCATTTATTGCTTCTGGATTTATGTGAGTGTATATGACACTAAATGATCAAAAAGGTCATTGGTATCATTTCTCCTGTCCAACATAACTTCTACTGCTTAATCTTTAATCTGCATGAATGTTAGTATTCTGTTCCAAAAGCCCTTTTTTCGTGACTTAAATGATTGTATTATATTATTCATGTAGCTAATTTTTCCTAGTCTATATTCTGAAAAGTGCATTTTATAAATCTTTGTTTCTACAGCATTATTTTATTAAAATTTTCTCTAGTTTTCAAATTTTAAAATTTAATTTCACATTAAAAATATCTAGCCTAAAAAACATATAATATTAGTTCAAATTAGTATATTTCGAATTTTCCCTGGCAAAAATTTTATATGCTTTAGCAAAATAATCTTGTAAAACATATCATTTGAACTTTCTGTATGTGCTCTTGTGATTGACATTTTCACAGTAAATGAATAGATGGGAATATATTTTTAATTGAAATAACCTTTAATATCTACCTCAAAAATATATTGGCAGAAACAAAACTTTTTAATATATTTTTATAATGTTATTCTAAACATAGATAGTATCCATAAAAACTGAAGAAATGTTCTTCAATTAATTAACAGGTCTTTCTCACAGGAAGGACGTGGAAATAAACTAATAGTCACTACAGAAACTTAGGAGTGATGCTAATAATTTGGAAGGTGATGTTTTGTGTGTGTGTGTGTGTGTGTGTGTGTTCAATAATAATGCTGGTCATGTCTCTTGTAGAACACGTTGACAAAGGAAATACCTGCTAATTAGCACATACACCATTTTTTTTCAATTTGTTTTGAAGGGAGAAAAGCACCACTTGCTAGAATATCGTTGCTTCCAAATCATGTTATTGGATGTCTACTACAATGGTTGGATGTTGGGTGCTCCCACTCATGAACATAGATGAGGTACATCAACTTTAGAAAGAGACATTTGGTAGGATTGAAAATTTTGTTTCTAGGCTATGATACTATTTTCTTCAGTTATTTGCTTGGATGACTCTTCTTCATTGATCTTTCGATGTGCATGCAACTTTTCCTAAAAGGCCTTTAACCTTAGTCTGCATTATTTTCTGTTATGGGCTTTCATATGAATTTTCTCTGCTCATCACTTCTTCCCATGTTATTATGAGGACTTCTCATTGTCTGGCTGCTTTTCTAGGTTATGAACACTTAGAGGATATGAAGAGCCAAGGGCATCTTTCTTTATTGCTCCCCCCCTAATATCTGTCATATTACCTGGCTCATCATAGTCATTGGTTCGGGATAGGGGATGGGAAAGACAGAGGAAGAAAGCAAAGTAGGAAAAATATAAACAGTAATTCTGCCATCTTTTTATTTATCATTGTCAAGAAGTTTCTTAACATTTCTGGAACAATGCATGACACCTAAGTCAAATAAATGAGTTAATGAACATGTAAATAAATTTAATTAATAATGGATATTTACTGCACTGCTCCTTGTAAGTATATCTTTTGCATTTCTTATTGCATTGCATTGCCATCACTCATTGGCACATTGGTGTTATTTACACTCTTGTGTTACTTGACAGCACTTTATGTGACCAGAGAGATGGCAGTAGAAGATGGTCTAGGCCCTATGTTGTTTGCTTTGAAGATGGTAGAAGTGGCCATGAGCCAAGGAATGTGGGCGACCTTATAGGCTGGCAAAGGCAAGCAAATTAATTCTCCTCTAGAGCTTCTGAAAGGAACACAGATATGCACTCCCCTTAATTTTATCCCCGTGAGACTCATTTTGGTTTTCTGAACTCCAGAACTGTAAGATGAGAAATTTAGGTTGTTGTAAGCCACTAAGTGTGTGGCAATTTGTTACAGAAGCAACAGGAAACTCATACAGATGTGACACATTTAGTGTCAGGAGGTCATCAATGTCCTTTCCTTCTCTGTGTCTGTCTATGCTGTTCCTGCCACTCTTGGCCACATGTGCAGCCCCAGCCGCCAGGCTGCTCCGCGTCTGCTTACTTGTGGCCTCTTGGGTTTTCATCGCCTCCGAGTCTCTGCCTCCTGCTTACACTCCGGGCTTCCTTTGGCTTTTTCTCCTGACGGCATTTCTTGAGAGTGATAATTTGATTCAGCAAATTAATAGTGCAGTCTATTTAAAATCGTAATGCAAGTCTGCTTCCTTCACAACAGTTAAGACATTCTCTCTATTGACTCTTCTTATTCCAGAAGTCAAGGTTAAGGGTCACATGAAGCATGACATGCTCCCTTTAGGTGAGGAACTCACTAGGGCTGACCCCACAGCAGATGCACTGACTCTTACATCATCTCATTACGTTCCCTTTCGACCTCTTTAAAAGAACTGTATTGCTTCCATCTTTGTAACCCCGCAGCCAGCATCATGCCAAATGGCTATTGATAGCAAATGATGGGTTAGTTAAATCCTTTTTGATTGAAGAAGAATTACAAAACACATTGACATACAATATACAGACAGAACATTTCATGGAGCTGGTGGCTTATCCTGTAGCCTTTGATATGATTTTCTTGACAGACATTAAAAGTTATAATTGATTTTTCCAATCAAAAGTATAAATCAAGCTTGTCCAACCCACAGCCCATGGTCTTCATGTGGCCCAGGACAGCTTTGAATGCGGCCCAACACAAATTTATAAACTTTCTTAAAACATTACGAAAATTATGCATAGACATTTTCCTAGCTCATCAGCTATTGTGAGGATTAGTGTATTTTATGTGAGCTCTAAGACAATTCTTCTTCCAATGTGGCCCAGGGAAGCCAAATGCTTGGACACCCCTGGTATAAATCATAACATTGTTATTTGCTAGTTGTACCATAAGCTGGATGAAATCTTGTTAAATATTCAGTGTGGTTTGATAACTACAGACTGTATTTCTAGTAATCAGGTACTTGTAGCAGAGGAACCATCTTTGAATTGTGTGTCACACTTTCTACGGAAATACTTTTTGCTCCTGAACTGCCTGTGTGACTCTTATGCATCATAAATTTCTGCCATTTTGATGAAATATCAAATTGATTAGGTTAATTTAAGAAAAGTTAAACAGAAAGTGTTTTAACATATTTATAGCAAGAAGAGAGCTGTCATGCAAAAATACACTATTCTGAGCCAAGAAAATCACAGCACATAACGTTTTTTGACTTGTTGTGATTTGGATCTTCAATCAGAAGTCAGGATCTTGGCATCAGTACATAAGAATAGTGTCTTCAGTATGTCTCCATGTAGATTGGAAATGACTTCATAGAGATGAAGTGGTCAGAAACATACAGACTAAAACTTGAGATAAGGGGGAATAAGAATTCAGTTACAAGATGCAAAGTTATTGCTTATAGAAAATTGTCAGGAAAGGCTGAAGTAGTCAAAGCTACCTTCATTAAAAACTATTAAAAATAGATGATTTATTAAGTTCTCAGAAATAATACTCTGCTGATTATGATAAGGCTTAAGCTACTGACAGACTGGTGATACTAATTTCTTCTTGTTTGTCATTTAAATTCAAAAAGTAAAATAATCAAATAGCTCAAGCAATGAACTCTCACTTATTTGGGGGGGGGGGCAACATGGATTAATGGTGAAAGTTTAAAGGGTACTTGGTTCTCATCCTTTTAAAGATTTGCAAAACATTATACTAAAAAAAAGTCCCTTGTGTAGGAAGTTTGGATGAAGCTTCTCTCAATATCCTTGTAAAATATGTAAGAAGAAGTAACAAAGACAGAAATCGCAGCCCCACAGAAAAATAAGATAATGGTTGATCCAGAAACTGGAATAGGGAAAGAACAGACACTGACAATTTTTTTAAAATAGTTTCATTGAAGAAAACCTACATAGACACAACTTTACCGCATAAACTGACTTGACTTTATGAAAACCGGTTTATCTAAACAAGGTAAGCTGACACTTTCTATTTCTCCCAAAAATCTGATTTATGACCTAGGATTTCTAGAATGAGACAACTGGGCTGCTGCTCTTAAAGCACAAATTCCCACCTTAACTGCACAGGGTTGAGATTGTATGTGCTCTTGCAACCAGCCATTTTCCAAAAAAAGTTTCCCATCTGAGCCGCTGACTACAACCAGCTGTAGGAGTGACTATTTTCTCCATGGTTCCAACAACAGTACAGAGCTCTAGCAATCTAGGTTCATAGGAGAAACGTAACTCCTTATACTCATTAGACACCTTTAGTCATTAGGACTCTATCCTCTCATGGTTCCAGTTGAGACCAACTCTCTCAGGTCAAGACCTGAGTATCAGCACCACCCAGGGGTTGCTTTTTGAGGCAGCCACTAATGCTTCCTGTATCTCACATCATCCCAAACCATGTTTCCAAATTTTAAGAGAGATGAACAACCTCAGGGAAAAGATGGAAAGAAAATAGAAAGGGATTTGAGGTCTTGAAAGAGTAAAACCAGCACAAAAGATAAGATGTGGAACTGAGAAAAGAAGCCAGTGGCAGTGCACGATGAGAATTGACATTTTTCAAGTAATCAATCAGATCCATTAAACAGAACAAGATTCTGGGAAAGAGGAGCACACTTTGCTAAGACGACTGCAGTTTGTGAATGCTTATTTGCCTGTCGTAGTAAAAGCTGGTTGCAACAGCCTAACTACTCTTTACATGTGCAATATCTGGTTACAGCATAAGAAAGGTGAAGAAAATACTTGTCATTAGACAAATAATGTGTGTGAACAGGTCTTGCTATGTTTGAGGCAAAATGAAAACAAAATCCATAATTTTAATTACAAAAAAGTAACAAATCTGGAACTATCACTAGGTATATATAAGAATTTTTTATTAAGGCTGATATATGGAAAACTCTGCAAAATATAATTCAATAAAAAGGGAAGTAAAGGAACTTCTAGCTATAAGAAATTCAAAGGTGATATACTCAGATTAAAAGGTGAAAAATCTCATATATTCTGATGAAAAAAGTAAATAAAAGTTGTTATTATGTTGAAATTTATACTAATAAATTTTAAACCCAAAAAAGTGAAAATCATTTCCAGCAATATGTAAATGACTAAAGTTCACTTACCAAATATAAATCAGAATATAACAATATTCTTATATATTATGCTCTTTTATGTATTAGTTTCTCATAATTTAATGGTAGAATGCTTTTTAAATCTTAAATAGATTAACCTCCCTGCCTTTTTGTCTGATCTGAAACACAGAAAATGATACATATTTCATAATTATTTATATGTTCCAGCATTTGCCTGATATTCTAACTTGTGAAATATAGAAGAGAAACAATTTTCAGGGAACTCTTAATACTGAGTATGGACAAAAGTATGTAAGACAATAGGCACTGGGATAAAAAGCTGTTGAGAATAAATTAGGATGAGATTTCTAGAGGACAGATTGGAGATTTCAAAAGAAATGCAGCACAGAAATGATCATGGATATATTAAAAGCATTAGCTATGAAGATATTCATCCAACAGTACAATAATAAACAACAGAAGCAATCAAATTATGGAGTAATTTGATATTTGTTAATTGAATTTTTCACCATCTAAACAAGCAAAAACATGTGGCTAATAAATTTAAAGTTGAAGGGATATTTAATGATATGAAAATATGACAAGTTTCAATGTAGTTTGTTATGTGAAAAAGGAACCTACACAGTTACATAGAGATATCCAATTTTTATTTAAAAAATGCACATTTATTGACTCAAATAGAAGAAACTAGGTGCCAAAATGTCAACAATCATTGTATCTGAAAGTTGAATTATAGGTGAGTCTTATTTCTTCTATTTGTCTTTTTTAAAAAGAATTTTGAAATATTTATACCAAGTATCCATTGTATAATAATATTAACCAAAATATATAGAATGGATATGTCTCAATCCTTAAATACAGCTTCATAGGTTACTTGAGAGTATTTGATAATAAAAATTATTCTTGGCAGTTATTTTCCTTTAGGAACCTGGCATTATTTCATTCTGATTTTTTTTTTTTTACAATGTTACTCTGTTCAATATTTCAAGCAAGTAGATTTTCCTGTGCTGGTAGTAAAAATCACTTCATTGACCAGAAGGATTTCTTAGCAAAAGTTTGCAAACATGTTCAATCATTAGATAGATTTAGAGTCCTTTTGGAAAATTCACACTCCTAGGGTCCTCTTCTGAAAACTGAGATGTCTCTGTTTTTTAACATTACATGGCTGGATACTTTCTGGACAGCCCTCATATATCACATGTCAGGGACGTAGGTGAGATAAAATGAGAAATTTCTTGATGGCAAGAGTTGCTAAACCTTGGGGTGAATTTCCTCTGGAATTCTCAGAAACAGTCTATTTGTTGTCCTTCTGGCGTGGTGAGACGGCTAGGTATGGTCTTCTTGGTGGCAGAGGGTGACCTAAACCACAATGCAATTTATATTTTCAATTCTAAATCTTTTAGTATTTTGAATAATCTCCTTACCTGCACTAATAATTTATATGAGTTCCAAAAGTATTATTGTATTATATAAATACATTTTAAGTTTAGGACTATATTTGTCAATATTTTATGATGCCATGGGTCATTAAATTTGAATGCATCTTTTTGCTAATGAAAATAGAAATGTTACTCTCTAAACACACTATGTCAATTCCACATATATTCTCTGATGTAAATATTTCCTAGCATACATTCTGCATCAAGAAAGCAGGGGTACCCCAACAAACCTCATGCTCAGATAGCAAGGCTTATTTGGGTATGTTGCTAATTTTCTACCCTAAAAGGCAAACATTCTTTTTATCATAGCAGAGCAAAAACATTTTTATATAAATAATAAGTGAAAGAAATTCCTTTAATAGAGACAATGTCTGACGATCTATGTGGGGGTGAAAGTATAGCTTGTAACCTACCAGAGACGGGTTGCATACGCAGTTTCACTTTAACATGAACTTGATAAATGCCATAATGAAGGGAACTGATGCAAAAGGAATTAATGCGTAGGATTTTGTGGTCTTCCATTTGTAGAAAGTTGAAGAGATCAATGCATCTGATTGTTGTTTTTATATTAACATTATCACTTACCCAAGGCTTCTCGTTTCATCAGTAACACTGGCCTGACACTCTGCAAAGGGAAAAGCAATTTACTTAAGTCATCTAATGTATTTTACTTAGATACATGGGGACAGCTAAATTCTTGGTAGAGGTTATTGTCACAAAACATGGGATCTCATACAATTAAAAGATGTTTTTATTTAATAGAACTGCCTTTTAGATAGATGAATTAGATGCTTACTTCCACCAGATCTGTGTTATTTTTCACAATACCCTACTTTTAACCCCAAATATGTTTACCTTAAAAAGTATTTTTTCTCTCATCTAGCCTAAACTTCTGAATAGCAGACTCATGCCTTATGGGAGTGATTTAAAAATACATAACTAAATTTCTAAAATTTTAGGAAAAATGCCATGTTCAGCCCATTCCCAGTCTGCACCCGAGACCACTGCTGACATGTGCTCAGGCTCCTGAGAGTGAAAAGAACAGTGTTCTCTGTTGTGTATTTGCAAATGAGATGCGCTGCCAACTGCACACATGCCTGGGACGCACAGGGAGCTGCTGGAGGAAGGGCAGAATGGACTGTTGGGAGTGGGTTGGGAGAGAAAGAAATGAACAAGGGTGGGGTGGGATTCAGAGCCCTTGGTGGGACCTGGACACCTGTGTCGTTAAAGCTGAAGGGAGAGGTCGACCGGAGCCCCATCAGGAGAGCCTGCCTAACAGGACCAGCCTGGGCAGCCACGCGCCCATTCCTTTCCCCATCTTGCTTAGGTATCACTGATGTCTCCCCTGGCAACAACAATGAAGTACCACCCATAGGCTCCGTTATTGAAAAACACAAGATACAGGAAAACTAAGAATGATAACAAAAATAAACACAACCATATTGGTCCTTCCACATTAAATCGATTCAAATTCAGCAAGAGCAGATGGTCCAATTCTTATGAAATCTAATGCCATTATTGTAATATTTGCTGCCATGAGTACCATATTTTGTTTTAGGAATAATGCTAATGTTCACATTAATTAAATTATCTAAATCTTACACCAATCCCATGAGGCAGATTTTATTCTATTCCTCATTTTAAAGGTGAGGAAAATACATCTAATAGCATGTAAATAAACAACTCTTATTAATGGGTCTCATAGCTTCAGGTTGTACAATTTGAGCTTAGAACCAGATAAGTCTAACTCAACCCACTTCACACCATTATAATGCCTCTCTAGATGAAAACTATTTGTCCTTTATCCAACCTAGTTCATGCAACACCTGTAAGGTCCAAGGCAAGACTCATGGTTCTGGATATGTGCACAAAATGATACAACTAAGTGTGACAGGGCCTTTTGTGTTCTAGTCTGTCTTATAAGTGATGATTCACACAAGAACCCAATGACATAACTTTCATTATTTTGATTTTTTCAGTTGCAAAAATAGAGAGATTGAGAACATTCTCAAGATTACACAGCTAAAAAGGATATCATCCTTTCTCTCTGGGAAATAGCTAAATGAGAATATATATAAGACATATATCCAAATAATTATACTAAATTCCAAATACTAACTGCTAAACACATCATTTGTTACTTGGATCATACAATGTTAAATTTTACCATGTTAAATTTTAATTGTTAGTATTCATTAGAAAAAAATAATGACTTACAGTTATTTATCTGTATATTCTCCAAAAAGTACCAAGAATATGGTAGGTGTGAAAAACTATAATGGTTAATAATAATAATAATGGTTATAAAGACAAAACATTAATAGGAACCCACAGCAAACTACATAAAGGATCAGCATTGGTGGTATGTGATTTCAGCAAGTTTAAAAACAGTAACCACTTTTCAGTTGATTACTTTCAGATTATTTTTAAACTTTTGATTTAAAAATTCAGGTAGTAAATCATGATGCCCATCTCAAAAATTTGTCTTGTTTTGTTTTGTTTGTTTTGCTTACGGTTTGGGACACAGACACTGAGCACTAGGGAGGAAACCTCTGAAAGGTCTTACGAAGTAGAAATACATCTGCAGAGATTAACAATAATTACGGTATTTAACCATTATTTCCCACAGCAGCCATCCTTTATGACATCTCTAAACTGTATAAAGATTTCACAATTTTTATACACATGTAAGTTTATATTTAGATTGATAACAACATAATGTAATAGCAAGTTCTTATAATTTTTTGTTTTGCTTGTTTGTTGTTTTTTTGTTTTGTTTTTGTTTTGTTTTTTATTTTTTTCTGCTGGTTCCCTGGCTGGGAATCGAGCCCAAGCCGCGGAGTTGAGAGCGCAGTAGCCTAGCCGCTACACCACCAGGGAACCCCCCTGTTCTGTAGTTTTTTATTTTACAATGAGTAACAAGAAAATTTAATACATGGAATCTGCCACTTACGGTAGCAAAAGGTCAGATTTTTAAGAGTGTATAAGGGAGTTCTTCTTACCCTAAGTAGCAAAAGAAGAAGCAAGAAGAGGAAAACTAAGGGTTTTAGGACCCTGATAAAAAAATCGTGGATCCTCTAGCTTCTCTTACCAGTAAAAAGGTGGTGATTTCCACGGCATAATGCCCGAGTGATCAAACATTTAAGTTTGGCTGATCCATTATGATGTCTTTTTTTAAAAATCAATTTCATACTGAAAGTGAGATTTCTGTTTCTGATGTCATGTTATCATTGTTCCAGTAGGATCCTCTTTTCCTATTTCTTCACCCTTGAAGGTAGGATAGAATTTTTGGAAATACAAAATGGGAGGAAGGGCTTCTAGTAGATTCAGGCTACAGATAGAGGCAAATGCATGTGAGCACTCGTTTTAGTAAACTATTATTTTCCATTTATGTATGAAAGGCAAGTACATATTAGAGAGTGGTGAAAACCCAGTCAGAGTGAATAGATAACAGACACGAAATCATTAGAATTGTTATGTTGAGCCTCTGGTGCAATTAAAAGTGATTTAAGCACTGTGGAATTGTATGCCTGAAACCTATGTAATCCTTGCTAACAGATGTCACCCCAGTAAGTCTAACAATAAAAATGAATTAAAAAAAAAAAAAGTGATTTAAGAGGATCTAAAAAGTGGAAATAGCCTGAGGTCACCACACATGGATGGGAAGAGCTTGGACCGCAAT
Source organism: Lyroderma lyra (assembly GCA_004026885.1). NCBI lineage: Eukaryota > Metazoa > Chordata > Mammalia > Chiroptera > Megadermatidae > Lyroderma > Lyroderma lyra. The sequence continues at coordinate 14,243 of PVJL010011995.1, read as the reverse complement.
CCAGATGTTTCTTCTAATTATTAAGTCAATTTTAAAATTAATTGCTTTTTTCTTAAAGATTATATATCATTGTGTGGAATGTCTAGTCTTTTCTTAATGCCTGCCAAATAAGACATACTTCAGTAATTCTTGTTCTAAAATTATACATTATAGATCTCCTTAGATTTCTTTTTTTTTTCATTATTTATACATTCGATATGATCATTGAAAAAAAAACAGCATTAGAGCACCCTTCAGATATTAAATATCTATATTTAATATTTGTTTTTCTTTCCACTCTAGATTGAATGAAAGGTATGGAGGGAAGGCTTTGGAAATCTAAGTATATAAAAGGCTATTCTCTTCACATAAAAAGAGTTATACAAAAATAATTTAATAAAATAAGCAGATATGCTCTACATACATAATCAATTTAGAATGACATTTTTCTAAAATATTTTCTGATTATGCATTTTTTTTTGTTTTCTTAGCATTCCTGCGTTAATAGTTATTCTAGAATATGTTTCCTCTAAATGTGAGCCTATTTTTTGGCAGACTCTCATTTAGAAGAAAAATACAAATGGTCCCGATATCGTGCTTCTTTACTATCTAGATGACCAGTGGAAAACACTATACTAATAGGTTCCAAATAATTGATTTGCATTAAAAAGGTCAAGTACTAACTACTCTAGAAACATGCCACCTTTTGTGTCCCCATAAGGGTAAACACACATACTTTGCTAAAGCCCTTGGTTGAGACTGTGAGGAAGTCTGGGCAGTGTGTCTGAGTAACCATCAAACTGCACTTGGAGACCAATGAGCTTTCCTTTTGTCCACAAGTCTCAGTTTAACTTGGTTCAGTGCAGTTTTTCTTGGACAATATCGAGGGGCAATTATTGGAATTCTGCTTCTGAACCACTTACAATAATCGGGTTTACCCTCGTGATGGTAATAAAGCTAAATTGAATCAAGATTTTGTAGAAGCAGGCCCGCTCCTGGTCACTGTGGTTCCTGCAGAGCTCTAAAAATAGGCAGAAGTGGGCCCAATTTTAACAACTGATAATGCTTTACAATTACTTGTCAGCTCATGTGAAATAAAGGGCAATGTTTCAAGACCGTCCAGTGTTTGGTCAGTGCACGGTATTTATCCCTACTTCCTTGGTAGGGAGATAACTTCAGTTTCAAACTACATCATATTGGAAGGGTGAACCCCTAGAAGCCCCAACCTCAGCTTACTCTTAAGGGAAGTACCTCAGTGAAAAGGAGGAATAAAACAACACAAGAGGGAACATTTAAAACACAGAACATAAATGATGTCGCTGCTAAAACTGTAGCAAATCATTAAACTTTGCTGCATATAATCTTCCTTCATTTGGTCATGAGCGATGCCTCAGAATTTAATATTTTTATTTCTTAACTGTTTATTCTTTCTCTTGGAAAAGTATAATAAACAATTTATAAAATGCTTATGATTAAAGTTTGAAGTAATTCTTTTTATGTATAAGGTATTTTTAAGCAAGATAATAAAAATTATTAGTAACTCTTTCAAATCAGTACTATGGAGCAAAATTCTATTGACCAAAGTCCATAAGAGATTGATTTAAAATATATGAAAAAGAAAAAGACATGAGAGCTGAAATTGGACAATGTAAATGAAAATCATTTGAAGGAATGGAGGCAGAATAGTTTCAAATGGAGATTTTGGCAAATGTTATTTTGTAATTAGGTGTTGATTTGTTTAATGTTTTTCTAAAAATAATGAAAAGTTTGTAAAGTTTATAGGTGATAGATACTATTTTCAAAAAAAATTTTTTTTTGCTTTTTACAGTGTTATTGGCATTTGGTTCTAGCTAATTCTTAGTGTGGGTGGGTTCAGGCAGAGGCGGGTGTACTGTCCTGTGCATCATGGGTATTTGGCACTCTCTGTGCTCTGCCCACTGGATGGCAGGAGCATCTCCCCATTGGTGACAACCAATAATTTCATTTTTAGAACACTTTTATCGTAATTTTGGAAATTTAATAACTACATGTCTGCATGTGAATATAAGTAAGGGTGTGCCTATATTTAAAAGAACGTGCACACAGTGAATTCTATCAACTGGGTAATTTATGATCCTATTATAACTCTGAAATAGCCTTTTCTTGTAATGACTCTCTGCTACACTTCATAGTTTATTTACCAAATAAATAATAATGTTTTTATATGTGTACTTATATGGTAGACAAAGATAATTTCATAACAGTATATTACTAGAATCAGTTTTAAATATATAATGAAGTTTGTCTCAAGAATGACGTGATTTCAAAATCACCAGCATGGCACCCCCGTCTCTTCCTACCGTCTCTTCAATCTGCAGGGTGATACTGCAATTCCCGTAGCATGACATTCCCTTAGGATGACATTCCCTTAGGACTTGCGTTAGCATGAAAATGTTAACATTTTCCTAGGGTAACATTTAGGATTTCATCAGCCATCTGAAGGGCATGGATTTGGAGAATGAAGAGTACTTGCTGACAAATGCAGGTGGGACGTGGTATCCACGAAGTTTGAAGGGAAGAGTTTTTAAACAACCTGGAAAACTGGTGACACTCAAGGTAGCACGCTGAAAAAATTGCTTTGTCACTGCAGGTACAAGTCTTACCTACCCCACTGGGTATCACCGATGGAGAACATTCCTGTCATCTCCGACACTTCTGCTAGACTATGCTGGCTAGACCCTTCCATGTGATATCCAACTTGTTAGTGATGAGTAATCAGCGTAATGGCCTTCAAAATGTTCACACCCTCGTCCCCAGAACCTACAAATGTGTCACATTACATGGCAAAGAGGCAGTAAGGTTACAGATGGAAATCAATCAGCTGACTTCAAAATAGGGAGATTATCAGGGATGATCTGAGTTGTCCCAGAGGAATCATACACGTCTTTACAAGAGGCAGAGGGAGAAAGCCCAGAATATTGGAGTGATGGGATGTGATGGGGCTCCAGCCGCCATTGCTGGCTTTGCGAATGGAGGAAGCAGAAAGGCCGGCGGCCCTTCGCAGCGCTCCCCCGGGGGCCGGCGGCCCTTCCCAGCGCTCCCCCGGGGGCCCGCGGCCCTTCCCAGCGCTCCCCCGGGGGCCGGCGGCCCTTCCCAGCGCTCCCCCGGGGGCCCGCGGCCCTTCCCAGCGCTCCCCCGGGGGCCCGCGGCCCTTCCCTGCTGCCAGCGAAAGCCTTGTTGGACTTCTGGCCACCGGAACTGTGAGATAGTGTACTTAGGTTCTTTCAAGCCATTAGTTTGTGGTCATTTGTTGTGACAGCAATAGAAAACTAATATAGATAATTATCTAAAGTAATTTCATTCATTGTTCACCCAAATGCCTGGAATCTATTTTATGTACTTCAAATTGGGGGTGAAGGCGCAGAAGTACCATCTTTTTCTGTGTAATTGTTTCTGTTCATCTTTAGGATAAAATACGTGGAAATTATCTCATCCTTTTATCACTAATGCATTTTACACATTCAAATTCTGAAGGATGATAAAACTTTGATTAATGGAACACAATTAATGGGATCTCCAGTTAATTGAAAATGAGTATTTTTTTTCTTTATTTAACTTAAAAGGGAAAATGATAAATGTAAAGAACTTGTATGAGAAATTTGTGCCAAGAAGCAAATAAATGTTCTGGGGAAAGAATCTATATGATTTAATTTATTTACATTTTTAGAAAAGAAATCATTAGTACTAATAAAACATTTTAAATTCTTTTCAAGGTTCTGCATCCTTAATATTGAGTGAAGGAATGTAAATGATCATTAATGCAAAGTTTCAAAGTAGAAAATATTTCACATACAAATGCTCATAATAAACAGTCCATTTTTAAAAATTACAAATGCTGGCCCCGCCAATCCCTTCAAAAGTAAAGGGGGCTTTAGTTAAGGTAGTTCTCAAAAAAGAAGTGGTGTTGTTTTTTATAAAATTCTCCTTTGACATCTACTAGATGTCAAAATTTATAAGTTCAATAATTTTTAATCCCACTTCCTTTATATTTTCATCACATCCCTGTGACTGTTTTCTAACTACCCATTTGTAACCCCACTGTTTTTATTTCACAGCTAAAACAATCATTTCCTTAGGATCTTGGAGACGCATGAGTCTATGATTCTGCATGTTATTTAAACTTCTTATGCTTTGAGATTTCCAAAAATGTCATCATAACTTTTCAACATTCAAGCTTATATTTTAAGTGAGGTAAAATCTAGTATTTCTGAAGATGCTGTATTTTTGTAAAGGTCTGTATTTATCAAAATTCTTCTTTTTCCTTTATCTTTGGGATTTAGTTACTTCCCTTTCACCTCTTCTTCAATTTATAATTCTTGGTAGAAACTCTTTAATTCACAGTACTTAAGTATTAGAGTCCATTTAAGTAATGAGAAACTTGACTGGGATTTTCAAGCAGAGGAAAGTCAATGCAGAGAATTAATTGTGTAAGAACTGACTGTTGAGAGAACGGAAAGGGTCACTGTGGTAGCCCAGAGGGAATGCTTGCAGGACACGGCTCCCACCCTTGGGCAGGGGGAGGGAAAAGGTGGCCTGCGTCCGCCTCAGCATGGAGAGGCAGCCTCGGGTAGAGCCCGTGCTCAGAACGTGGAGGGGGAAATGCACCAGAGCACCTCGTACCTCTTCAGATAGATTCTCGAGATGCCAAAGGAGGCCAAAACCAGTGGCGACCCCTGGCACCCACAGAAATTGGGGTGTCTCTGGCCCAAACATTTCCAAATTCCCTTGTTAAGAACCTTACTTTTTAGGCTCATTCCTAAGCTTACCTCGTTAAGTCTAGAGTCATTCTCATTAAGAAAAAGCTTCACTTTTGGAAATGTTTTTCTGCAATTATTTAAGTTCCCAAAGTGAAGGAAAGCAAATTTATGTACAAGTGATTGAATTCTTTTAAGTTTCACAGTATTTCACATTTCTCTTGTATGTACACATGAAAAGACAAAAGTTTGATTTCACACGTGCATACGTAATAGTGCATAACCATTTCATTTATTAAAAGAATCTGATGAATTTCGTATTCCATTTTCATGGAAATTAGCCGATTCACATAGTAGATGCTGTCTAGGCTTCGTCTGCTACTTGTACTACAGTTTCCTTCCGGAGTAATTTCTTTGCTGTCATCACAGCCCAGTCCCTGTCGTTCTCCCAGGTGACTCCACCCCCAGTCCTAGTGGTGTTAATAGCAGAATCCAGGCATAAACTCATTCACACTTCACTTAAGGATTGGCATTTGATCCAATCAAAGCAAATGATATGCAATACAATTTTGAATTTGTGTTCTCAGGAAAAGACGTTCCCTGTTTGGCACTACATGGGAGATCTGCGATGATCTCCAGACAGAAATCTTTGTGTGTCAATGGTTAATGCTGTGTGACTGAGTCTAACAAGCAGGTACAGAGCTCAGGGACGGAAGCAAGAGTCCAGCCTTGGCCGACGCTGTCGCAGGCCTCGTAATGTGATGTTATTTCAGTCCTCACTTTTAGCTTAAGCAATTCAGGTTGAGTTTATAGTTACCTGTGACTGAAAAAGCCCTAACTGATTAAATAGAATGTATGTTCCACGTGGGATGCTGGTTTTACATATTTCTTTGCTTAGGATTCCATACGTCGAGAAGTTTCTGATACTTAATGGCCATTTTTGGAATAAATGGATCTTATAGAGATTAGATTTGATGCAAGAGAAGTTTGATTATGTAAACTTTAAAAATTATAATTAGTTGTACATTGTCTTCTAGATTTATTAATTTTCAGGCATTTCTAAATGTTCTCTTTTAAAAGAAAAGAAAGTATCCCCTGCATAGTTTAATGGATTCTTGTCTTTCTTCTTCTAGCCTGAGTTTCTATGTGAACAGCGTGATTTGAATAACAATTTGGATGAAAATACTTTACTTTGACAACTGATTAAAGTTATTTATACCACGACATCGTCCAGTACACTGTGTACTAATTAATGAAATTTTCACCTCATTATGGTACAGAACTTTTACTATCTTCTCCAATATCTGTGGGTGCCATTAGAACTCACATCTTCGGATTATTAATAGGTGTACTCAGTATTTTTAGTACCGTCGTCTCTCATCCTCCGACAGTCCAAAATGGCTCTCTCACTTTATTTCCTTATATGCTTGTTCCTGGTGACACAGAAGTGGCGTCACCAAGCGTGCAGGAAGCGCCATGAGCACGGTCGTCCTCCCCTTCCTCTCCGAGGCGTTAGCATCGCTCTGAGCCCCCGCCCCGCTCTCGTGTGCCCTCCTGGCCCTCTTGCCCTGGCACTACCCGCTGCAGCCCTCCCGGTGTCACCACTGTGCCAGCACCTCCTCTTCCACAGAGGAAAGAGGGGTCCCCGCCAACAGACCCTCGGGAGCCTCCCCAGCTCCCGCTTTCCCACACGGCGGCTCCCTTGCCTCTGCGCCCCCCGTCGGAGACTGTCGCCCTTCCCGGCCTCCTCCGGGTGCTGGCGCTGTCCTTCCGCGGGGCGTGCCCCTTCGCGGCGTCCCCTCGCCGTCCGCCCCCGCTTCCCTCTCCTGGTCGTCGCTGTCACCCTCCCCGGCGCCGACCATTCTGAGCGATTTGCTTTTCCTCAGCTGTTTCTGTCGCGCGCCTGTTCCCCTGCCCAGGTCCTCCGTGTCGCCGGAAACATTCTCTGCCTCCCATCCCTGTGTCGCAGCAAGGACGCCTAAGCACAGGTTCCTTGTCCCCGCGTGGCCTCCCGCGACCCCACACGCAGAAGGTGGTGGCCGGGGAGCGCTGGGGAGTGGCGGACGGGCGCCCTGAGCCCGGGTCACGGAAGCTGCCGTCCCCGCTGTTCGTCTTCCTGCCAAGCCCCCTCGTGGGGCCTTCGCGCGGCCGCCGCGCACCGGGTGGGACCCACGCGTGTGCAAGTCAGCGAGTGAACGGGCAGGCCGCGCGGCACCCCAGGTGCTGTCCTTCTGCTGTCACTTAGCGAGTCGCGGCCAGATCCTCCGCTTAGATGGCACCAGTTGGAGAGTGAGGAAGAGAGACAAGTGACTTCATAAACAGTCACAGTGAAGCCTCCTGAGGTCCAACACTATGATTAGAAACATTCATTTTTTTAAAAAGCAAGAGCTCTTCAAAGGAAGCTAAAATTTCATTTTTTTTTATTTATGTGTCTCCAGGGGCCACTGTTAATATACATTAAAGGGAAAGCAATGGTTTAGCAATAAGCACTTACTGTTTGTCAGGCAAGTTGTTAAAGTATGCACTCAGAATTATATTTTTAACAAAAAATACTTTTGAATGGTATAGATAATCTAAAACAGTCTAGTCTAAATACCAGAATACTCCATATAGTTGGGGAAGACATGCTACCCACACATAGAGGTAATTATTCCAGAGGGGGTCTTTTAATTGGGGGCTGTATGAATATTAGAAATAATTGCCAATTATTTAGCACTCATTCTGGAGTGAGAGTTAAAATGTGTAAGTATATAGCTGATTTAGGCATAAATGTTTACTGTAAGCGTTGCAATCCTGATGTATTTAAGATAGAAACCATTAGTTCTTGTTTGCAAAGCTTCTGATAACTTCTAAATAGTGTCACTAAAAGAATGACCTCACCTGACCTGGGCCAGGATACTGCTATCTTGGCATTTTAGTTTTGATGCTTTCCTAAGATGTATGTTTCACATCTTACTCTATTCCCAATACATTCAAATCAACTGTATCTGACTATAATTATAACTGTAACTAATAATATCTCCAATTACCGACACGCCTTTCAGGGGTAGGATAACATTTTATTAATTAAGTTAATTATTCTCAGATATTTCTGGGTCTCTGCATCTGAAAATGTTCCACCTTGACCTTAGGGACCTATTTTCCAAGGCTCTGCAAAGGCCTGGCTGCTGACTTGACTTCCTAACCCAAAGTTCGTGTTTACCGCCCTGCAGAACCTCCGAACCTGAGAAGTCTTTCTCTACCCATTGACGTTTTCTCAGAAACTCTCACAGCGGAGGTGACATTGTATTCCCACTCACTGCACATCCTGATGTGTCTGATCTTTCCAGGCTGTCCCCCTTGACCTAGAGCACTCCCTAAAGAAGATACATTGAATAAGTCCTTTGTGAAATGCAGCACTGCAAACGGAGTACGTGGCAACGTGCATGCCGCAGATGCACTCCGCTCACACACCGCACGCCCCGCTTTTCAGCGGACGGAGCTTATGCTGGTCAGAAAGCTTCATACACACAGAGGACACCTTCTTCTGTGATAGGACTGAGCCGTAATGAGGTTTCCACTGTTTAAAGCAGTTCTGTTCAATTAAGGTCCTTGCTGTCTGTGCTGTGACACATGCTGAGTCACATTGTTCAGCAGGAGTGCCAGGGATCCCACAGTTTACAGACTCCAGGCCCATAAATGAGCGGCATACACTGGGTGCTTGTCACGTACACACGTGCACACACACACAGCTGTAGCTCCTGCATGTAACAAGTACAAAACCCAAGATCCGGCGGATTAATTTGGCCAGCGACTAATTGGCAGAATCAAATGCAAGTGCGTCAAACCCCGGAGCATTTTGGATTTTCGTTTGTTTTGTTTTCTTTTCTTTTGTTTGCAGCTATACCTTAGTGCCTCAGGTAACCAGCACAGAAAGGTTTAAGGTCAGTGCACAATTAAAATGATAAAAGTAAAATCTATCCTCCAAGGAAAATGAGAGTAGTCTGAGAACACCAGAAAAACATTCTTGAGAGAGTCAGAATTGACAGGGCCTTCAACCACAGTCATAAGCTAGAGATGGGTGGGGTGAGGGGCACGCGTGGTTTCAACAAGTGAAAAAGCATAATCACAGGCACAAAAACAGACACAGGAGGTCCCGTGCGAGCAGTAGCTTAAGACACAACGCGTAACTTGGGATGATGCACTAGACACGGTACATTGAGTGACAGTTGCTCTGCACTCAACAAGGCTTAGTGTGCTGCACTTGCAAAGTCAATCCAGGGGCGTTTAACCTGAACACCACCCAGACAGGGTAGACCCTTCGTCACTGCACGTAACCATCTGGATGAATTCCTTCATCCTCAGAAAATAAAACTAATAATACCTCACAGGTCATCACATACATGAAGGATGGGTGTGCGGGATGTAATGGTATCACAGGACGCAGGGAGGCAAAGGCCCACACAGACTGGACTATTCGGTAAGACTTTACGGGATTGCAGTGACATATTATTGCTTCATTGGTGGACTTGGAAGGACTTGGGAGACTCTCAGAGGCAGCGATGAGGAACGAGAGTGTGTGCGCGAGTGCGGGGTGGAGAGTGCGGATGGCAGAGAGTGCGGGGCAGGAACACGGGAGGGTTCGCGACGCGAGAGCGGGCCTGGTGGGTACCAGGGATGGATGGTGACATGCGGAGTGTCCCACGTGACAGAAGTTCGATGGAAGGGTGCCTTGGGGCATATATATTACTCTCCATCACTGCGTCACACAGTGCTCTCACATAGAAGGCTCCCACGGTGCAGGCTTTCATGGTAGTGTCCTTGTCTCAGCGTGGGACTCTCCCCAAAGGGTCCCAAGCGGGTAGAGAGACCTGTGTTCACCCATTTCGGTGGCTTCTCCTTCTGCTGTCCCTTGGGTCTACACCCCCACTCTCCGCTAAAAGGATGGCGCCCGCGAGCACAAAGCTGAATCCACAATTCACGAGCATCGTGACATTTCACTTCATTTCATCACTCAGTGACCTCCGTAATAGAAAATAGCTATATGGCAAAGGTTGCTTCCAAAAAAATAAATAAATGGAAGAATTTTCAGCCAGATGTGCTAAGTTTTTGTGTTAGATAAATTTTATTTCTTCAGTCTTTCTCTGAACATTAGAAATGTCATCATCACCTTTGAAAAGGTCACACTGACTTTAAATTAGTCAAGAATGAAAAAAATATAATTACTCTTGGGTGTCTTTTTAAAACTGCATTTGCCTCCTAAAACTTTAAAACACTTGGAACAGTAAGCTAATTTGGTAGAATGAGTGCTTTTTTCCACTTTGATGCTCACATAAGAAACAGAATATCAACTGCAAGTGCTTGGAGTTTCTAGTACATTTGACCTGTATATTTCTTTAACTTCTTCAGATGGTCGTACAGTAAGCCAATATTAGCATAGAAATACAATGTTAGATCTTTTCTCATTTAGGTTGGCAGAACCATTGTTTTCATAGAACTAAAAAGCATGCTTCTTTAATACATTTGTTAATCGAGTGTCCTCCTTTCCTGCCTTTAGTCCAAGCCTGTTGTTAACATGTTGACACTTATCACAGTAAAGTTTGGTTTGTTTGTTTAACGCTTTGATTTCTTTTCAGAAAAAATATACTGTGAAACATATTTCATATCCTGGAAATAAAAGGGTATTATTATTATTTATGATCAGTGCTTTGTATATGTCACATATACTTTATTTTCTTTATAAAGTAATGTGATTTCATGCAAAATTCAAAGGTTGGAATTCTCTTTACATGTATTTTTTTTGTTCATATAGCTTTATTTTGACATTAAGGAATGAGCACTTTTAATCTAAAAATTGAAATTGCTATTCTTCTCTGTGTTTGAAAGTAGAACAAATGTTAAGGGAAGATATATATGATTAAATCATAAACCTTGCTCACCAAGAACTGCTCTTCTAAATGCAGTATCATATATAAACAATTGTGTTCGCGTCCCATTGTCTCTGGTTTAAATGAAGGACTCCATTATCTTTTTTTATCATAGTGGAAACTTTGAAATATGGATTGATACAATTTCACTGATAAGGCTCTTTGTAATTCTGACTGACAGGAAGTATTAAAAACAATTTAGCTTATTGTTAAATGCATACACTCTCTGCTATCTAGGGAAAATAGAGAACAAAGAAGATGCTTTCATTTCCCAAGTCGTATTATTTCCCATTAGGGCTCCACTATGTGGTGAAGATAATAAAAAGCTATGTATTAGTTCTGGATACATCCATGGAGAATAATCTAAGATGGCGGTTTGCTCCATTTGACTTTGAATACAAGAATGTCAAACCAAATCATGAAGGAGTGTCTTCTTAGTCTAGTTCCCTGTAAGTAATTATACATGCATGTGTTCTGTGAACTTGACCAAATGATTAAACCACAAAATGTAACAAACACTGTAAAAAATTTATAATATCTAATTATGTATGAAAAAAACATCATGGTACATAGTGGATCATGATAAATCTGAAGTTTCTTATGTCTAAAGAACATCCTTAATCATTGTGACTAATCAAATGGTCTTGGAGACAGTCACATTAAACTCTTGTTCAGGTCACCTGAGATACAGTAAGATATTAAGGGCTTATTCATGTGCTCTTGTCACTTGGTAATGGTCTAGTGCATGCTTTTGATCAAGAGTAGACTCTTCACTTTTACATGTTAACCCAGGCATGGACGTGGGCCACCAGCCATGGTGCCCTCCAAGCTGAGTATATCGGACCCGTGTTCTGTTCAAGGATATCAACTTCTTTTTATTAAGTTGGACACTTAGTGCTTTCTTTCTCTAATGGCTACATCCTCTCTGAACAGAAAGGATCTTAGAACTGAAAATGGATCTCTCACTTGTGTAGGACCATGATCTTCCTGGGAAATACGATTAAACATCCTTCAGGAAGCATGAGCAAGTTGAAGCTCAGGGCTATTTTTTCATTGTAAAAGATGAACTAATATGTACTATGCATATAATAAACTAGTATTTATCTCTTTTACATAATGAAAAACAAAAACAATGGAAAATCAGAAAAGTATCAAAATAGAAATGTTAAAAATAGAATAAGTTCAATGCAAATGGTTAATAACTGATTTGTGTTTTTATATATAAGCGAGCAGGCTTTCATAGTGGATTTTTAAAGACTAGTTTGTCCTTGGCTGCTGCACTTAACTTGTTCCTGAGACTACAGTGAGTCCTTTTCTAGCCATATATTTACGCTCAAGTATGAATATTTCTCTAGAGATTTTTTTCAAAATACCAAATCAATTGTTCCTAATTTGTATATATTGTTTAAAAAGTTTGTGTACATAAGCCAAAAAGGTTGAAGTTATCTTGATAATGATTTTTAAAATATTTCATCTGAAAAATTATGATAGATCAATACGAAGTTGAAAAAAATAGTGCTGATTAGTGTCCTTCACTCAGGTTCCCCCAATGCTCACAGTACATAAAATTATAGTACAATATCGAAACCAGGGAACTGGTATCAGTACAATGTGTATATACAATTCAGTGGCATGTTGTCTCACATAACCACTACAGCAATCAAGATAAAACAGCTTCGAATCACCGCAAAGACCTCCCTGGCATTAATCCTTCATAATTGTATCCATTGCGCTCTTGTCCTACCGTTCCTAACCCATAGCAACCACTCCTCTGATTTTATTTATAACTTTGCCATTTTTAAAATGTTATTTGAATGGAATCTTACAGCCTGTGACCTTTTCAGATTGTTTTTTCACTCAGCAAAGTGCCCTTGAGGTCTATTCAACTTATTGCATGTCTCAATAATTTGTTTCTTTGCTGAGTAGAACTCCGTTTTTTATCTATGTATGGTGTTTTTACATGTCTCTCAGTCCTAAATCAAGGTGTTGGCAGGGCCACACCCCCCTCCAAACACACTGAGGGACTCCCTCCTTACTTCCTCCAGCTCCTGGCGTTTGCTGGCACTCCCTGGCTGTGACCACACAAATCCAGCCTGTGCCTCCGTGCTCACATGGCCTTCCTCTCCGTGTGTCTCACCTCTGTGTTTTATGAGGACACCTGTTATTGGATTTAGGGTCCATCAGGGTAATCCAGGGTGATCTCATCTCAAAATCAGTAGCGTAATACATCTGCAAAGATCATTTTTCCACAGAAGCTTACATTGACCGGATCTGAGGAACGTATTTCTATGGGGACCATCATTCAATATACAAAAATAGGTTCAAGCACTTATACTTCAGGGAGCAAGCACAGCTCCCTAATCGGTTTCATCATTTCCATCGTTGTCAACCTACAACAGTTTTTCCCACGGGAAGTCCATAGTAACCCTTCTAAAATTCATGGTGGTTCTCTACGTGAAACCCTCAGTACCTCCTCATTTTACCCTGAGTGAAATTCCAAGCCTTTACCCAGGCTACATGACCTGAAATGTGTACCCATGCCTTTTCTAGCACTACAAGCCTGCTTCTTCTTCTTCGAACTTATCATCCCCTGAGAGGTAATTATGGATTTGTTTTTCTGTCTTCTCACACTGCAATATTAGTTTCCTAAGATCATGGCATCTCTTTCTAGTCCAGTACACAGGAGAGGGCCTGATACACAGTAGCTGCTGAATACATACCTGTTGAATATTCATTCCCCTTGGAAGAAGGTTCTATGAAATTCCCCTTGGAAGAAGGTTCTATGAAATTCTATACCCACTATTTGTATCTTATTTGGCAATAGTTTACAGCTTTTTGATACATCCCATTAGTTGGAATATGAGACATTTCTGCTTTATAGTATTATTTTAAATATTTGCATAAATAAAATGTATATCCAGATAGCAGATCAACTTCGTATGTACCTCATAGTAGCATCAAAGTCAGGATGTAAACATAAATACCACAAACAAAGCTGTTCTGTTTAGATGGAGTCACCTCCACTTTAATAATAATACAATAGAAATGCAAGATACTTAATGACATTAGTACTTAAAATATTAACTTTTAACAGAGACAAAATATGAGTAATAATGCTGTCCACATTCAAAACATTCTAGCATTGCTTAGAGGTGAAGCTAAATTAATCATGGTAATTAGCTTTAAATTCTCAAAAGTTCCCATTACCCTTCCTTTAGCTTTTAGCGTTAATATTTTATATGCATTTTATATTGGGAAATTCTGTCAGAGAAACTGTTACTATGAAAAATATTTTTTTAAGTTTGAAAATTAATTTATATAGTGAGTTATGTGGAGACCACTATTTTAATTTTTCTTCATAATTACCTCTTAAATTTTAAATGACCCTTAAATTGCTATTGAACAGTTAAGGGATGAGAATAACCGCTCATAATGGGCAACAAATCTCTTAAAACATAGATTTTGAGGCTTGAAAGATAATACTAGGGAAAGTTAGTGATTACAACATAATTCCTGAAAAACATTTTATATTATGAGTATGCACATACATTTGTATTCTAAGGATAGATGACAAAAATGTATTTAGGCAACAAACTTTTGTGTATTTGTAGTGCATAGTAAAAAA
>PVJL010011994.1:0-39708 GCA_004026885.1 Lyroderma lyra | reverse complement strand
ACTATAGAAAATCATGCAGAAGAGCGTGAACGTCTCCCGCTTTCCTGTCCCGGGCACTTGTGTCGATGGGCGGGCTCTTCCTTCTGAACTGTTACCCCACGTGCCAATGGCAGTTGTTTTTTTTGAAGTTTAAAAAATTTCAGTTTCTATGTATCACCGAAGTAGCACTTTTTAATTTGAGCCTGTGCTGCAATGCTTCTGTGCTCGGAAGTCTTTCCAGTCTAGAGACCGAATACAGAATTACCTTCTTTAAAGATAGAGCTCTGTGTGTGTGTGTGTGTGTGTGTGTGTGTGTGAGTGTGTGTACGTGTGTGTGTGCATGTGCGCGTGTGTGTGCATGTGTGTAGGTGCATGTGCACGTGTGTGTGCACGTGTGTAGGTGTGTGTGTACGTGTGTGTACATGTGTATGTGTGCGCGTGTGCGTGTGTGCACGCACGTGTACGTGTGTAGGTGTGTGTGTACGTGTGTGTGTGCGCGCGCGCATGTGTGCGTGTGTGTGTGTGCGCGCGCACGTGTGCACGTGTGTAGGTGTATGTGTGTGTACGTGTGTATGTGTACGCACGCGCATGTGTGCGCGCGCGCACATGTGCACGTGTGTAGGTGTGTGTGTGTGTGTACGTGTGTATGTGTGCGCGCGCGCATGTGTGTGTGTGCGTGTGTGTGCGCGCGTGTGGGTTATGAGGCCGTGCAGGATAGGACGTGATGTTGAGAAGATTAAGGGAGGAACTCGGCCACGATGCCCTGAGCTCTAACCCCTGTGTCCTCGGGGCCTGTTCTCCCGACATGAGCGTTTATGCTGATTACGTGGTGGCGGGTACAGAGCACACGCCATCTCCCGTCGTCTCCTGCTCGCTCACGGTTACACCACACACCGCATCGTCACGTTGCTAACTCACCTCTGTCATGGCTGTTTGAAGGGACCCCCTAACGGCCCTCTGTCCGCTGTGCGGTCTGGCTGACCCCATCCTGCTGATAACCATTCAAGCTGCTTCCAGTTTTTTGGTCGGTGGTATTTCGAAACACCGGAGTCCACGGCAGACACGCCCGCCGTTTCCGGGCGGCCAGCAGCAGGATGGGGGGGGCTCGTGCTGTTTCTGCCTCCTGTCCTCGCAGGGGTGCCGGAGGAAAGGGAGACTGGTCTGAGGAGTGACCGCTGTGAACTTGGCCCAAAACTCAGCCCTTGGCTTTAGTAACTCGGGGGCTGGGCCTGAACTTCTGACAACACTTTTGACAGTATGCCTTCCATTTGCTCAGTGCTTCGTGCTTTTTCTGGGAGCAGCTTCCTGAGCCCCCCGAGGCGTCAGTGCAGGGGCCTGGGCCTGCCCACTGTGGTGGCCTCCAGCAGCTGCGGGGCCCCATCTTTCTGTGAAGTAGGAATAATGACAGGCCCTGAGGCGGGGTATCGCCTAAGATCCTCACCTAGGTGCTGCCAGAACCAGGGGGCCCGCCAGGCGGATGGGGGAGGGGGCCGGCCGGGGAGCCTGGGCAGAACCCCTCATGCCTAGCCCTGTCTCTCCACATGCACAGGAGGCGTGGCATGTGGTCTGTAAGACTCCTTCCTGCTCCTGGGGACCCCTGCCCTGGATCCTGTCCACGCAGGGACACATCCAGGATGGGACACGTCCAGGATGGGACACGTCCAGGATGGGACACGTCCAGGACAGGACATGTCCAGACCACCTCATTCTCAGCAGCATTCCCACTCTACACTCCGCTCAGCCCTCAGTCCCCGAGCAACCCTGTGGGGGGGCGGCAGAGGGCTGTGGCACCCTTCACGGCGCGGACACGATCTGCGGGGCGGGGGGCTAGCCAACTCCATACACACGTATTCACGTTGAGGAAGCCTGTCCTGGGTCTGCTGGCCGAGCTGGTTAGCAGGGACCCCGTCTTCCCGGAGAGGAACCATCACTAACGGTTCT
Source organism: Lyroderma lyra (assembly GCA_004026885.1). Taxonomy (NCBI): domain Eukaryota; kingdom Metazoa; phylum Chordata; class Mammalia; order Chiroptera; family Megadermatidae; genus Lyroderma; species Lyroderma lyra. The sequence continues at coordinate 37,788 of PVJL010011994.1, read as the reverse complement.
TCCCGCAGCAGGAGGCACCCTGGGTAGAACGACTGGGAGTCGGGGTGCAGGTCCCAGTCCTCCCCCGTGCCTCCTCTGTGAGGTGAGGATAGTAATGCTATCTCTAGTAATGGGATCATTCTAGAAGAATAACGCCGTGATTCTGTTGAAATGTTCCTGATGGCACCTACGTCCCAGGCCTGTCAGGGAGACAACGCGGTATGAGCACACAGCGGGCCTCAGCCCTGTTAGGTAGTGGTGGCAACAATAACGACAACAGTAATAGTAACTAGCAAACCCGGGGCCTGAGCGCCTGGTTGGCAGGGGGCTGGACTTGGGGACCCAGGTGTGAACATGTCCAGGACGCCCCGAGACCCGGAGGTGGCGAAGCGTCCAGCGCGGAGGTAGGGGTGGGGGCCAGCCAGGGGGCCCCGGGATTCCAGGGGAGGCGGCGGGCTCGTTCTCTCTGCGCCCTGAAAGCACCCTTCTTGTCCAGCCGGCCCCCTTTTGCCTGGGCTGCGGGAGGTGACCACTCGGGAGCTGCGCCGGGCCCGCGGCGGCGCTGGACACGGGGACTGCCGCGTTAGTCCCCGCCCCCGGGGCGGTGTCACTCAAACGTCCCGGGAGTCCCGCTCCCCCAAGCCCCCCGCGCACGTGCGCGCCGCTCCCTCCCCGCCCCCGCGGTCTCGGGCAGGAGCGGCCCTGCGGGCGGGCGGCGGGCTGGGGGCGGGGGGCGCGGACGCCGCCGGCGGCCCGGCTCCGCCCCTCCCTCCACCCTCCGGCCGGCCCTCCCTCGGTCCCCGCGTCGCCGACGAGCTCGCTCGCCCCGCGCAGGCTCCGCCCCCGCCAGTCCGCTGGGCGACCCGGTGCGCGGCGTGGAGCCGGACCCGGGCCGGCAGCCGGGGCTGGGAGCTGGGCGCCTGCCACCGGGCGCGGCCCGCGGCGCGATGGCGGAGATGGGCAGCAAGGGGGTGACGGCGGGGAAGATCGCCAGCAACGTGCAGAAGAAGCTCACCCGCGCGCAGGAGAAGGTGAGCGGTCCCCGTCCCGCCGCGGCGCTGTCACCCCCGCAGGTCCCCGCGCGCCGCCCCCCGCGGCTCCGGGCGCCCTGGGCGCGGCGCGTCCTCTGGCCCCCGGGATCCCCCGCCGCTCCCCGCCGCCCCCCGCCCGGGCCGCAGTGTCCCCGCGCCGCGCGCCCGCGGCTAACCCCGCCCCGGAGGCCGCGGACCCCGAGGACGGGGGCCGGGGGGCGCCTCGGGCCTTCCGGGCCCCCCGCGCGTGGGGGGCGGCCTGCGCCGCGATCCCGGGGCCGCCTGGCTCGGAGGGGGGACCCCGAGGCCGCCCCGAGGCCGGGGCCGCGCGCGCTGCGGGCCTCCGGGAGCCGCGGGCGCCCGCCTGCCCTGCGGCCTCCGCCTCGCCCTGCCTCGCCCCGCCGGCCGCCGCGGGATCGGGTTTCCTCTCCCGGGGGGTGCCAGCGGGCCGGGAGCTCCGGGGCGCCCCTCGGGGGCTCCGCGCTGCCGGCGGCGGGGGCAGCGGGGGCAGCGGGGGCGGCCCCGGCTGTGGGGACCCGCCACCGGGGTTGGGGGGCCGACCGGGAGGGGGAGCGGCGGCCGCGGGGAGCCGGAGTCCCGGGGCGCCCCAATGTGCCGGGGACGCGGGCCGGGGCGGGGGTCCGCGCTCGCCCCAGGCCCCAGGCCCCGCTGCGTGCGGCTGGGGATCCCGCCGGCTGCTGACGCCACTTCCCCTGCACCCCAGGACGCTGAAATAGGAGATTCCAGAATCCGTGCGGCCCGAGTGGCCACCCCCCCCCCCCCCGTCCCCAGCCCCCCGCCCCCTGTCCGAGCGGCGCGCGGCCGAGTGGGGACCCCGGGGACGGCCGGCCTGCCCACGCGCGGCTGGTGGCTGGTTATACACAATGACGTTCGCGCCTGGGGCCTGCGGGCTCCCTGAGGACGCGCCGCGTGACGGAGGGTGCGTCGGCCAGAGCGTGTCCCTCGGCCCCGCTGCCGCCCCCCGGGGCTGGCAGGGCTTTGGGGTCCCCCAGGGCGGTCTGGGGGCAGGGGCGGAGGCCAAGCTCTCGCCCTCCTGGGACTCGGTAGCCTGTCCAGGTGCCTGGAGCCTGCAGGTCGCGGCCTCAGTGGCCTTCCTGCTCCTCAGGGGCCGCAACAATGAATGGGAAGCCAGGGTTAGCCACGGCCAGCTCCCCGCCCCCACCCGCGGGGGCCCCACTCCTCCCGGCCGCCTTTGCCCTGGCTGCCTTGTCACCACAGCCATGTCCAAGGGCAGTAGGCTTGGGCTGTGTCCCCTCCACGTAGGTGGCAATATGTCATCACTGACCCCAATGAGCTGTCCCCCACCCCCACCCCCCACGCCAGCCCCTGTTCTGGGGCCGCGGGAGTTGGCTGACAGCTGTTCAGCTGGGGGTGTTGGCTCTGCTGGAGGACTGACCCTACCCCAGCGGGCTCCAGGGGACAGGGGCAGCTGAGTGCCACTGGCTGGCGCGGGTTAGGAGCCCAGCCCCCAGAGTACAGGCGGCCTTCTTTGCCCGCCCGTTGGCCCACCTGACGCCCCAGGAAGCCTGACGCCTCTGCCTGCGGGGGACCTGCCCTCTGTCCCCTGCCTCAGCCCCGTCTGTGTCATGGCGTGGGTGCCATGCACCGGCTGTCACACATGGTCAGCAGTCCCACAGGCCCCGCTGCCCCTCATCATGCCAGGGAGGAATGTGCCAGTTCCAGTCGTGCAGTTGTCACAGGGGACGTTTCCGGGGCCGGGCAGGACTGGGAGGGCAGCCGTGTGGTCACGGGGGGCTCGGCCGCTGGTGCCCGTGCAGCCAACTGTCCTGACCCAGTGCCACGTGTCTGTCCCTCCACGGGTCGGCTGGCCCCGACACCGCTCTGGGTGCTCCTGACAGATGGGGCGCTCACCTGGTCCCCGCAGGGGCCGAGTGACTATTCATGAACAAGTTGGGGGGCCTGGCGTGGGCGCCCCTATGCGGCCTGCGGGAGAGCCGTCTGTGCAGCGTATGCCTCTGCTGTCCGTTTTCAGTGACTCCCGCCCGGACGTGTGTCCTGAGCCCACAGGCAGCGGGAGCAGGGTGCGCCCCCAGGCCTGATGTGGGGACGGTCACCACGGTCTGCTCTCGCCATCCCACCGCTGCCCCCTTCCCAGATGCTAGCTGCCCCGAGGGCCCGGCCCAGGCACCATGAGGTCACCTCGCCATTGTGTTTGGCTTCTGGGACCCCCTGTAAATGACACTGTCCATTTTTGGGCCTCGGTCGGTGGCTGGGCAGAGCTAATTTAGGGTGCAGCTGGGTCAGATGACAGGATTAGAGGTCTTCAGGCGGGGCCCCTTGGGGGAGGGGAAGATGGGGCAAAGGGACAGCTGGGGTGGGGGTGGTGCCTGGCCTGCTCCCCCGGAGGCCCGCCTCCCAGGAGTCCTTTCAGAGCCCTGGGGGGGAGCTGGCCTTGTGCTGGGGGCTGGGGGGGACGTGCGCCCCGAGGAGGCCCCGCTGGGAGGGGCCGGGCCCGGGGCCGGCGTGTCGGAGCAGTTGCTCACAGAGAGAAGGTTCAATCGCAGTTATTTATAGAGCCCTGATGTCCGGCCAGCAGGGCCCGCGCTCATCTGTGGTCAAGGGCTCTGCACACAGCATCCATCTTGGCCTCCTCAGTGGGCATCAGGCCTTCACAGCCCGTCCTCATCCTCACGGCAAGAGGAGGCTCAGTGTGCTGGGTGTGGGGAGTCCCCACAGCCCGGGGCCCCCTGCCTTGTCCGCGGGCCCCAGCCCTGTGTCACCACCCTCGGCCCGGACTCTCCATGTTTCTTTTCCCTTGGTGTCCACCAATCTGTCCTTGAGTGTCTGAGGGCTCTTCCTGCACATCTACCCTGCCCGCAGCCTGTCTCTCTCTGTCCCCACCCCCGCCCTGTCTGTGTCACCGGCCTCTGAGCCCCCTGAGCCTCTCTGCACCTCTCTGTTCTCCCATCAGCTGCTCCCTGAGTCCCAGTTGCTGGACAGAAGGCCTCTCAGCTGGGCATCGTCTCTGGGCGGGCCCTGGGGGTGCTGGGCCTGGGGTGAGCCATGTCTCCCTGAGTGGCCCCCACTGACTGGTGTCCGGGCTCACAGTGAGACTAACGCTGTCCCCTGGGGGGCATGGAGGGGCCTGGAAGGTGGGTGAGGATGAGGATGGAGAAGCTGCCAGACTCCTGAAGAGGAGGGCTGGGGGGTCTTGGGATTTTGGGGGGGACAGTAGATTTGGGCCAGGTTGGAGCAGGTCGTGAATGCAAGGGAACCTGTAGCCCGTGGGGTCTCAGAGAAAGGTCAGAACTCTCCCACCCGATTCCCAGGCGTCGCCATCGGGGCCCTTTGTCACCCTCAGTCTGGAGGCCCAGACTCATTCTTCACGAGTCGCGTGATGAACAGCAGGGGGCGCACGCTTCTGCCTCCGCCCATGCCCAGGCCTCCGGCGGGTCTTTCCCCACGAGGTTCTAGATGCCCTGGGTCCCGCGGAGTGTTCGACCTGTGTCACCACCGGAGAAGAGAGTGTGTGGGGGCTCAGCGGACCCTGGTCCTGGGTCCCTGCTGGTCGGGTCCTGGGGCTGCTGCAGGACCTCCCTGAGCCCAGTTCCCTGGTGTATGAAATGGGGAAAGCAATGGCTCCGCCTCACGTGTTTACTGTGGAGCCTCAGACGCATGCCCAGCACACAGCAGGTGCTCCCGGAATGCCAGCTCTGTGGGGCAGAGCCTGGCCACCCAGTCCCTCTCCGGGGAGTGTCCATCACGGGCCTCAGCTAATCCCCGCTGAGCCCTGGCTGCTTGGGGCTTAGGATGCTGCCCCAGGTCATGTGTGCGTGTGCATGCATGCGTGTGTGCATGCGTGTGTGTGCATGTGCGCGTGCATGCGTGCGTGCCTGTGTGCGTGCGTGTGCATGTATGCATGTGTGTACATGTGCGCATGTGTATGTGTGTGTGTGCGTGCATGTGCGCGCACATGCGTGTGCATGTGTACGCGTGCACATGTGTGCACATGTGTGCATGTGTGTGCATGTGTGTGCATGTGTATGTGTGCATGTGTGTGCACGCACGTGTGCGTGTGTGCGTGTGCGTGTGCGTGCATGCATGTGCATACGTGTGCACGTGTGTGCGTGTGCGTGCAGGGGGCTGGCCTGCAGCGGGGATGCGGTCAGACAGTTCCTGGGTGACCTTGATGCACCTGCACATTAACTGTGGGCTTGCTTCCCCTCTCTGGGCTCCGCTCTGGCCGTCAGCAAAGTGGCGAGGATGCTTATTCGTTCATTCATTCACGAAGCCCATACTGAGCACCCCCGAGGTGGTGGGACCTGTCCGAGGGACGGGGTACAGGCTGAATAACAGCAAGCTCACCCTCAGGGAGCTGACGTTCTAGCCGGAGAGATAGAAGAGGAACCGGCAGGCGTGTTGGCAGGTGGCTGTGACGGGGGTGGCCTGGAGCGTTGCCCCAGTGCATCCGATGGCTGCAGGCCTCTCCTGAGCATGCGCAGTGCCCACGGCGAGGACGCGGGTGTGGATGGGAAGGTGGGATCGGCGGGTCGGGGCTGAGTGAAGCTTCTGGTCTCCAGGTCGGAGGGGACCCGGGGAGGGAGGCTTCCTATGGGCGTCGCCCCCGTGCATTACGTGTGTCTAAAGCTGGCCCGTTGGCAAGCCTCCCTTGGGATTAAAAGTGCCAAGAAAAGGCCTCCGGCGTTCAAAGCACTCCTCAGGGGACCGCAGAGGGCAGGTCTGGGCAGCCTGTGGGGCCGGGGCTCCCACTGAGGATGTGGGACGGGGAAGTGGGCAGGCTGTGGGTGGGGGGAGGCCGCCAGGATGGCCCGGCCTGGGGGGAGGGGGAGGCGGCCGAGATGGCCCGGCCTGGGGAGGGGGAGGCCGCCAGGATGGCCCGGCCTGGGGGGGGGGGGAGGCCGCCAGGATGGCCCGGCCTGGGGAGGGGAGGGCCCCCTCCCATGAGGGTTTCTCATTGGGCAGCAGTGCATTGTGGGAAGTTCCACTCGCGCTCTGTGGCTCCAGGTTTGGGTCCCTCCCCACGAAGTACCCCCAGGAAAGCCACATGGACCCCTGTGCCTCAGTTTCCCCACGTGTGGTGCAGACGAAAGGGGGCAGGGCTCCCTAAGGAGCCGTTCTCGGCTGTGGAAGGGGCTCCGTGCTGGGAACCAGCCAGGACCCGGGGCACCGGTGCTTCCCCACGGAGGTGCCGCCTCCCGAGGAAGCTGGCCCCGCGCCGAGGCGACAGGACTCCGTCTGGGGACCGGAGAAGAGGAAGTCCGGTTCTTCCTGCCCCAAAGGAGGCTCCTGTCACATCAACCTGGTCATGACGGCTGTGGTTAGTCCCAGGGGCTGGTAGCAATCGTCATTGCCACTCACCCAGGCGAGGCCGCTGTCACTCACATCCAGCAGTGCTGCCACCTGTCGTGCTGCCACCTTCGGAGCATGAGGCACCTGACCAGGAAGTGCTGGGGGTCAAGGAGGTCGGTGCCACATCCTGGTCCCCAAGACCTTTCCCTCCCCCATGAAATGAGGGCGGGGACCTCGGTCACCCCCTGGGTCCCCAGCCGCTAGCTAGGCTTACACTTTGGGTGTGGCCTGTCTCCTTGAGGGGTGCAGCTGGGTTCTGGGGCCAGGGGCGTCCGGGGGTGGCCTGAGGCGAGTCTAGGACAGGAGCTCTGCATGCGAGTGAGGCCACGTGGGGGGTGTGAGCGTGTCCCCGAGTGTGAACGCGGCGTCCCCTTCATTTACTGGGAAGGAGCACCCTTTGCTCTGCGCCGTGTCTGTCTACTTTTGTTTGTCGTTGCACCAGTTGGTTTCCGTGGCCTGGGGGAGGAAACAGCCCTGCTGCTGGGCACACCCCCCGCCCCAGGAGGACTTCTCAGGTGTGGGATCTAAAAGTCTGGGTCCCACTGCCCAGGAGCTGGGTACCCCCACCCCCCGTCCCCCTGTGGCCTGGCCCCGTGGGTGGGGAGGCAGCTGTCCTGGTCCAGGCTGGGGGCAAGCCCCGTAGAATATTTGCTGCAAGACGTGGCTCCTGCCTCCTGCTGTCACTGTGGTGTCCCCGCTTGGCACGTCCTGTCCCCCTGCAGGCCACGAGGGACCCAGGCATCCCTGCCCAGCACCTCCTCCCAGAGCAAACAGCTCAGGTGTGGTGGTGCATGTGGGAGCCAGGGCTACAGTGCTTGGGCCCAGAAACTGGGGTTCCCCGGAATGGCCTGGGCCCTCCTGGGGAGCCCTGCCTGGCTATAGGCCTGATGCCAGGGAGGGCTTGGCTGGGCCCCTCTGCAGAGTCCTAGTCCAGCCTGAGAGAGCGTGCAGGTGATGGGGTGCTGGGGACCGCGACCCGGGGTCCGTGCGGTTTGCTGGGCCTGACCCCTCTGCTTCCGGGAGTCATCTCCCACCACAGCTTCTGACGCCGGTCCCAGGGCCACCGCAGGTGGGGGTGGTGTCACCGAAGCTCGGGCTGAGGGTGCGTGTGGGCAGCTGGGGGCGGGCAGGAGTCTCTGGGCGCTGGGAACTGCCCTCGGTGCCTCTGGGCGTGGGCATCGGGGCTTCCCATGCTGTCCCCAAGCCTGGGGGCACTGCCGGGGTCCCTGTCGCTGCCGCTGACCCCCGGGAGGCCGGCGAGGTGCCGCAGTGTCCGTGCCCCGCTGGTGGCAGCTGCACCTCAGGACAGGACGGGGGACTTGTTGCCGTGGGACTGGATGGGGCTCCAAGGCCTCCGGGGTCCCTGCTGGCCTCCAGCCGGGGGCCCCCAGGGCACCTGTGCAGGGACGTCCCCATGGCCTCTTGCTTTAGATGCCTCAGCTTCTTACACTGAGTCACCTCCCGGGGGCTGTGACGACTTTATTCGTGGCCGTCATTGCCTTGTGTGTGGCCGGCGGCTGGGGGCCGGGATGCTGAGGCCAGAAGATCCTGGCACGCCGGGGAGGAGCCCCCGCCCCGCGCCCCCACCCTGTGCACAGCGCCGGGGCGTCTGGAGGCTGGGGTGCCAGGAGCTTCCCGTCCATGCTGGGCAGCCGGGGCTCCCGCAGGAGGAAGTGCAAAGGAGGCAGGCTGGGGGTGGGAGGGATGTTTCTGGAAGCCTGTTCTGGGGGAGCCGGGGGGACCGGCATGTGGGGGTGGGGTGGGGCCCGCGCCTGAGTCTGAGAAGGCGGGCGGGGGGACCGGGTCCTGGAGGGGCTCACGGAGGTCTCACTGTGTCACAGGGCTGAGCCTCAGGGGTCCCAGCTTTCTCAGGAACAGGAGGCGACGGGGTGAGGGGTGTGACCTCGGCCTCAGACAGGTTAGCATGCCGCCCAGCCCAGTCAGGGGTCACGGGCTGGGAAGGCCAGTGCGCAGCACCCATACCGCCCCTGTCACGTGCACACCTGCTCCCCGACACTGAGGGGTGACACTGCCAGGCCTGCAGAACTCGGGGGCGGCCTCAGTGAGTCAGCCCTTCAGGGCACCCCGTGTGCTCTGCCTGTTGAGGCCGGGCCATTGTGGGGGCCCCACAGCTCCCGCGTCAGAGCCCGGAGGCTTCTGGTGGGGGGTCCCTGGTCCCCATACTGATGGCCGGGTGGGGCGTGTGACTGGGGGCCGGGGAGCAGGGAGGGTTCCACTCAGACCTGTGCCTTTGGGGCTGTCACAGCGGCGTGGGGCCGGAGGCGGAGATGGGGGACAGGAGCCTTCGCCAGCCCAGCCTCGCCCTAGGCCAGTGGCCAACGCGCCTGAGCCCTGGGCCCTGGGGACAGCCTTGGGGCTGGGAGACCTGGGCTGGGAGGGAACCCCCAGGCTTGAGAGACCTGCGTGGAGCCCTCGCTCGGCCCCGAGTGTCCCGTGGGAATCGGGAAGCCCTAGGTCCCCGTCAGTGACATGCAGTGACTCCAGGGCTCTGGTGAGTGACCCCAACGGGGCCGAGCTCCCGCAGGTCTAGCCAGGTCTAGACGGTCCAGGAGGGGAGGGCAGAGTCTCAGCATGTCCACGGCGTTCTGGGACGTCCCGAGGACGCTCAGGGCCCCCACTCTGCGTGTGCTCCTCCCTGTGGGGCCGGCAGGGCTGGACGACGGGTCCCTGTGGCAGGTGGGACCCCGGGACTTCCTCCCTCCAGGCCTCAGGGCCCAGGGGTGCCATTCCTGGTGCTGCCACCGCCACCCAGGGAGGGAGAGGGTGGGGACGGTGACCACGAATGGCGCTTGCGTGAGCCTCGGTGTTCTCGACGGGAAAGCAGTGTGTGAGGGCTGCGCGGTGGGGCAGACGCCTGGGGGGCCGGGGGGCGACGTGGGACCCTTGGTCGTCTCAGGAGACGGGCACAGAGAAGAAGGGGGCCCTACCAGCTGGCTTTTCTCTGGGTGGGAGACGCCCCACGAGTCCATGAGGAGGTGGGGGTGCCCTCAGGAATCAGGGGCCCAGAGGATCGGGGTTGGATGTGCACGGAGCTCCCCGGGCGTCCTCTGGGCGGAGGGTGAGCACAGCCTGGACCCCACAAGGAGAGACTTGGGGGGCGCTGGGGCCGGCGGGCTTCGGGCCAGTCGGTGGCCAGGAATGCGAGCCTGGTTTCTTTAACCCAAGGGGAAACGGGCAGTTATGGGGTGGCACTCGCTGAACCTGGGATGGGACCCACATATTATTTTCTGAAATTTCAGCTGAGCCAAGAGTTTGTCCGTGTCTCCCGCGCCCTTATCAGCAGGACCCAGTGGGCCAGTCTGCTGTGGACGCTGGCCTGGTCGGGTGGACGGGGGGCCTGGTCCTTCTGGACGTGTGGGCAGCACTGCTCTGAATCCGGGGGGCTGGGGGGTGTGCTCTGGGCCTGACCCTGGCCCTGCTGCCCGGAGGGTGGATGTAGGGCTTCAAGGCTTTGAAATGGGGCTCAGCCAGCACTGTGAGCAGCCCCTGTCAGCAGCAAGGCAGGACCTGACACCTGCACCCCGACTCGGTGCCCTGTTCTCACCGGTCAGCCGTGCACCCCCAGAGAGTGGGGAGGCTGAGTTCACGGCCACTTCTGCTCAGGACATGGGGGAGAGGCCCAGGCAGTGACCCCCGCCCCACTCCAAAGCCAGCCCCTCCTCCCCCACACCCGGGACCGGGCCAGATGTGGGAGCTGTGGGGGACGGCCAGGGGCCTGCCTCTGCCCTGCCCTGCACCCCTCCTTTTGCACACTCCCCCAAGTCTGTCTTTTCACCCAAAGGGCTCGGTAACGCTGCCGTGGTTGCACTTCCCCTTACGGTTCTGCTGCTTCTTGTAAATGGGGCCCCGGGGCGGGGGGCTGGCAGGCAGCGAGCGTGTGTGCCGTTCACCCCGTCCCGAGCGCGTGGGGTCTGCAGGGTGAGCCCCTGCTCTGGCCCACGGGGAGCTGAGCTGCGTCTGTGGGGTGCAAAGGCAGTGCCTTCCCCTCGTACCCCACTGCACCCCACTTCCCGTCCTTCCCAGGCCCTGTCAGCACAGACTCATAGGGTGCCGGGTCGGCGGGAGGGAGCCTGGAGAGGTGTCTCCTGTCCGCTGAACGTCCACTCCGTCTGTCTGGGGCCGCGCTCTGAGCTGGGTCCCCTCCTGCTCCCTGCACGCCAGCCTTCACCCTTGACCTGCCGGTTGGTCACACCACCTCCCCCGCTGTCCTGCAGCCTGGGCTCTGGTCGGGGGCCGGGAGCAGGGCCCGCAAGCCCCCAGCCTCGGGGCGCTGGGAAGCTGTGGACGGTGCGGGGCTGAGGTGGGGGGCCATCGGCTCGGGTCCCCAGCACAGGCGGGCCTGGTGGTGGCCGGGGGCTGGCGTGTCGGGCGTGGCGCGCTCCGGGGCGGGGGGCTGGCTGGGGGCCGTTTAAAGCTGCTCCGGGCACCAGCTCCTCTCACTAACAAGAGCGCCAGCAGTGACCCGGAGGGTGGCAGTGGCGTGTCTGCAAAAGGCCGTGTACCCTGTCCCCTTCCGTCCGCTTCCTGGCTGCAGCCGCACCGCCGAGGAGGGGCGGGCCCGGTGGTGGCGTGAACGTGGTGGGAGGCGGCAGGTGGGCGCCCGGCCCTGAGGGCCCCTGGGGGCCACGGGGCGCTGGGCCTGGCGGGATGGGGCCGGGAGGCGGCCTCGGGCACGGGCTGGCATCCGTGGGGAAGTGGGCTTCCCCGATGAGGACATGGTCCTGCCCCAGCCGGACCCCTCCTTGGCCCCCAGGCAGGTGGACCACGCTCTGCAGCGGCTCCCACCAGGCCGTCCCCACGCGCTGAACTCGGGCAGCAGGTGCCGGGGGGCGGTGGGCAGTGGGGGGCGGGCTCCCCCTCTGCTGGTGGCCAGCGTCCAGCAGCCTGCGTGGGGAAGAGCACTTGTGTGGAGGGGACAGGTGGGCGGGCGGCTGTGACATCTCTGAACAGGTGGCGTGGACGGCTGGGCCAAGGGTGAGGACGTGCCCGTTCTCGGCAGGCCTCCCCCCCCAGCAGGACACAAGGCCAGTGGGTGGCCCTGGCTGCGGCCCTCTGACCCGCTCTGTCGACGGGGCTGCGTCCGGGCTGGGTGCTGGGATGGCGCACATCCAGGCCCGTCACTGCCCCGTGGCGGCTGCGGCTGTGTGGTCTGCACGGGGACCTCACTGTGTCACCCCTTTCCCAAGGGCCCCGGGGTGCAGGCGGGGCTCACGGGGTCCCTGCACAGCTGAGGGGCGGGGGGCTGCTGAGGGGGCGGCTGGGCCGGGAGAGAGAGGGGGGCACTGGTGCCCGCTGTCCATGAGGAGTGTCTTGTGTCAGCCCGAGTGAGTCGTGGGGAGCAGGTGCCCTGGGCTCCGGGAGGGGTGTCCCCACAGGGGCTCCAGCCCCCACAGGGCCCACGGCAGGAAGTGCCCCTCCCCGGCTCCGCCCCTTCGCTTCGCAGCTGCCAGGAGCTGCCTGCAGGGTGGGTGTGACCGTGACCCAGGGCGGTGGCAGGAGTCCCACGGTGGGGTCTGTCCGGGCCCGCTCAGGGCCCCTGGCCGCCATCGTGTCCCCACCTCTCTCCCTGACGTCTCTGGGTCCCACAAGGTCACGGTGACGCCCGGGTGTTTCTGTCTGTGTGATGATGGCGCCTCCGTCCTCGGGGCTCAGACCCTGGAGTCCCCTGTGCTGCTGGGTCACCTTGTGCGACGCCCCGGCCACCGCTTCCTCCGCCCTGGGCGCTGCTCCCGGGAAGCCAGCCCCCTGCCACCGCCCTGCCCTGCCGCCTGTCCCCACACAGCAGCCGCAGTCCTGTAACCGCAGTGCCACGGGGGTCGGGGTTTGCGTGCCCGGCCTGTGCCCGCCCTGTGCCCGGCCTGTGCCCGCCGGAGCTCTGTTCTGGGCCGCTGCCCTTCCCGCTGGCCCTGGCGTCCCCCGGGGCCCCAGCACGCAGCTTATCTGCTGAGCAGGATGGAATTTCAGGCAGAGGGAGCGCGGAGGTGGGCGGGGACGTCCCTGTCCCCGTCGGGCAGGGACTCGCTCGCTGGGCGAGAGACCCCTGTCTGCCTTCCTCTGGGCTGGGGGCCAGTGGCCAGCCCCGGGAGGGGTCCCCGGGAGGGGCCTGGGCTGGGTGGGCACCGCAGCACCGGCTGTTTGCCCAGCCAGCCGCCCGTCCAGGCGTTGCTGTGGGGCCGGCCACGTTCTTTGTATCCGGTCGAGGATGTGAGAAAGGAAACCTCGGACCACTTTGTTCTGCTGCTGCCCCAGCGCAAGCCCGCGTGCGACCCGAAAGGGGAGGGGGTGCTGTTAGAGGAGCGGTCTCCCAGCCAGGGCCCACGGGTGTCCTCGGGCCGCCCGCCGCCCGACCAGGGCCCACGGTGGGGTGACGAGCCTCGCCGGACAGCTGTCTGGGGACAGCGACTTCTAGGACACGAGGACCTAGGTACACAGGCCGCCGGGTGGGGGTGGGGGCAGCCTGCTCGTCCAGCAGGAACCTGGAAATGTTTTCCTGGTGTCACGTGTCCTTGCAGAACTCTCGGCCGGCGTGGACTCTGCCACGCAGTCTGTCCGCGCGCCGGGCCTGTCACGGGCATCCTGTCTTTCACCCGGGGAACTTGGGGACACGGTGGGGTGTGACGCCGTGCAGTGAACCCAGCTGTGCTGCCGGGTCCGCCCCGGAGGCTGTGAAGCCCTCGTTGGAGGGTCGCAGCTGAGCTGGGACATTGGGACCCGTCGGGGCTGGAGTCCCGGCTCAGCCGCTCAGTAGCCGAGTGACACGTGCCGGCAGCTTCCGGAGCAGATGAGAGAGGTCCCCCGGCTCCCGGCCGGCAAGAGCTGTAGCCGGCGTCCAGGCGGTGCTCCCTGTCGGACAGGAGGCCAAGGATCCGCCTCAGCCCTGCTTCCCGTCTCTCTGAAGTGGGGGTGAGGCTCGCTCAGGGCACGGCCTCGAGATGAAGTGGGGTGCAACGGGCACGCCTCCCCAAAGTGAGCCAGGGCTGGCGGCGGAAGGGCCGGTTCTGGGGGCCGGGGACGGTGCAGCGGGCCTGGAGCACCCCACAGCGTCGGGAGGCGGGCGCGTGCCCATGGTGGGTGGGGACCTGTCCCCGTGCGCCCAGGGCCACCTTCAGGGGACTGTGAGAAAGAAGGACACGGTCACAGCTTACCCCACGCGGGATGCTCGGTGGAGACCTGAGTCCGTGCTGCTGTCCCCTCGGCCGAGAGGCCCCGAGAAGAGAGGGCAGGGCCCTGGGCGCGGCCGGGGCAGGCGCAGCGGGGGGCCTGGTGTGCACACAGCAGTGGCGCCGCGACCACGCAGGCGCTGACACGGGGCCGGCTGTGACGCCCCTGCCCCGAGGGGCCCCCGGAGCAGCCGAGTGGGGGTGTCGGCCTCGGGCGAGTGTTCACCCAGCGCCTCGCCCCCCAGGGCTGACCGGTGGGGCCCAGACGTCCCGATGTCCAACCCACACGTGGTCACAGAGAGACAGTCACGGGAATCCAAGGACCAACGTCAGGGCCACGGAGGAGAAAAGGGGTGCGGGGGCCCCCGGCAATGTCCAGCCGCAAGTGCCTCTGTTTCCCATGTGGCCAGGAACCTTCCGGACGGCTCTGGTGCAGTAACGACATCAGCGTGTGGGGGGGAATGTTCCGGATGGAGGCAGACTGACGACTGACGTTCAGAAGCAACATGTGAAGCACGTGGGGGTCCCAGGCACAGAGGGTTTCGGGGCACCGGGCGTGGGCCGTGTGCGAAGCAGCAGGACCACGGGGCCCGGACGCGTGAGGGGCATTGGGGAGAGCGGGCGAATTTGGGGGGGAGGGTCTGTGAAGCGTTCGAGGGCGAAGTGTTTGGGGGTGAAGGGTCGGGACGTGTACCAACAGGCCAACCAGCCGACCCACGTGCCCAGGGGCAGAGGGAGCAGACATGGCCGCCGGGACCGGCAGGTTGTTGGCCGCCGTCCCCCGGGCCCCTCTGCGGCCGCCCCCGCCTGCCCCGAGCCGCATCTGAGGGCGGGGGACCTGCATCCTGTCCCCGCGGTCCCCTGGCCACGAGCCCCGCCCATACCTGCGTGCGGGTCCCTGCAGGCGCCGCGGGGGCCCACGGGACAGCAGAGATGAGGAAGGTGAGGAGGTGGGGGCTGCAGCGCGGGGTGGGGGCCGCCGGGACCCCCGGGGCAGTGCGCGGTGCGGGTCCGGCTCTGGGGACCCGGGGAGGGCGGGTGGCCGAGTGCGATGCCTCCTGCAGCAGCTGTGGGGGCCCCCGTTTGCCGCTGGCTGGGGACGTGGGCCCCGCCATTCAGACGCGATGGGTCCCCACAGACGCAGGGGGTCCGGCCACTCCCTGGGTGTCGGAGTGCCCCCCCGAAGGGTGGTCCTGGGGCTCAGGGCTCCGTGGTCCGAGCAGGACCCCCAGTGTCACCGTGGTGGTGTGTGTGGGGGACGTCGGTGCCCCCATTTGGGGGTTCAGGAGCCCCAGAGCAGCTCAGCGCTCACTCCTGACTGTGGGACCTCGGGCTCTGTGTCCCCACGCACCTGTGCTCACCTGCCGCAGGGGCGGAGACGGTACCGTGAGGAGCGACACCGGGTGTCCGTGAAGGGCCGCGGTGGCAGTAAGTGACAAACCGCTCTCAGTTCAAACCAGACGCCCCGGGGGCCTCCCGCCCTGTGGGTTCGGCTGCCGTGCAGCCCGGCAGGGCAGCTCAGGTGCTGGGGGCCTGCCGGTCCCGGGGCGTCTGCCGCTGCGGAAGGGGCACCCCTGGCCCAGGAAGCCCCCGCTGAGCCCCACGCTGGGGCACGGGCTCCGGCCTGGCGCTCACAGCCCCGGCTCCGGGCGCTGACGGCAGGCTCGTTGGCAGTTCCTTCCTGCCTCCAGCCCCTCGCCCGGCCCTGATTGTCACTCGCGAGACACGTCAGCGCCGCTCCTATCGGGCCGAGCTGAGGACGTGCTGAGAGGAGCCCCAGCGGCACCGATACGGCCGCTGGCACACGGGCTGCCGTGCTGTCCCCGTCCGCCCTCCAGGGTCGTGTGCGCCTGTCCTCTGTCCCCACATCAGAAAGGGGACACACAAAGGCGGACGTGTGTGATCAGTGCATGACAGGTGGGGCTCAGGGGTGTCAGGGGCTCCCCACTGCGTGACCCTGGACAGAAGGTGGGGATCCTGACGGCCGTGGGGCCCGCCTGTCCATGCGGCAGAGCCCGGCTCAATGACCGCGTCCTCTGAGCCCTGGAGGCCACGCCCCTTCGTATACCCAGAGTCCCCTCTGCTCTCAGCGTCTGTCTGGGGACGGGGACAGTGCCAACATGACTTAGTGGCTTCAGGGGGCGGAAGGGTTGGGCTGCCATCTGGGGTGTCAGGAGTCCTGTTACGGAAACAGGAAGCTGGTGCGGATCGCGGCTGTGGGTGTACTGGCTGGGCTTTGTCCTGGCTCCTGGCGCAGGTGGGTGGTGGCTTGCTTTTCCTGCCAGTGGCCCTACTGGGTGCTCCTTGAGGACAGGGACCCAGGCCATGTGCCCGTCTTGCCTCATCTGTGAAACGGAGCGGGGTGTACAGGAGGCCAAGGCCAGCACAGGTTTACTGGGCGTTCCCTTGAGCCCCGGCCACCCTGTGTCACAGCACGACCCCCCTGCCCGGGGTGGGGTGTCACTGAGGTGTGGGAGGCTGAGCAGGTCACCGAGGCCACGTGGAGCCTCCCAGGCTGGTCACTGCCTGCCTGCTGCCCCTGCAGGGCCAGGCTCACCGCAGCGAGCCGGGTTACCCACGAGCACGCAGCAGGTTCATGGGGACACTCCCGCAGCCGCCGTCCCCAGCGCGCGCCCTGGGTGTTAGGCTGAGCGCTTTCCGTCACGGCCCTTCCGTTCTGCGTAAGCGGAGACATGGGGGTTTCCGTCAAAGTCACGACTCTGCCTGCAAAGCCCCCGGGGGGCGGGGGAGCTGCCCAGAGGGGCTGGCGCCTGCGCAGGGCTGGCCGTGTGCACATACGTGCCCGTGTCACGTGAACGGTGTGTGCGTGACTTCTGTGTGGCATCTTGGGATGCCATCGGGTGCTTGGTGCCAGACCTGACCCCCAGGTGGGTGATGTGACTCTGAAGGCCACTGGGGGGTCGCTGTACCCCAAGTCTGTGCTGCGGGCCAGGTGGGAGCCACGTTTCATAGACACGAGCCTTAGGTGGGTGCTCACGCTCCATTTTCCCGCGGGGCACTTGAGGCTGAGAGAGACAGCAGGGGTCCCGTTGCTGCAGGTCTTCTCGCTGCGGCGCCTGTCATTGCGCCTGGCCTTTCTCAAGGCCTGACGTGACCCCGGTGCCTTTGGCTAGCTGTGGGGAGCACAGCCGTGTCTGGGAACCAGGGTTGGGTATGCACGTCTGTGTGCATGTGAGTGTTAAAATATATGCATGAGTGTGCACATCTATGTCTGTGCATGTGCGTGTATGTCTGCATGTCTGTGCATGTGTGTGTGTACACGTCTGTGTACATATCTGTGTGTACCTCCAAGTGCATGTGTGTACATCTGAGTGTGCATGTGTGCACATGTGTGTACATGTCTGCATGTATGTTTGTGTGCATGTCTGTATGTGCACGTCTGCATGCACACGTGTATGCGCATTGTCTGCATGCACGTGTGTTTGTGTGCATGTCTGTGCACATCTGTGTGCACCTCTGAGTGCATGTGTGTATATCTGAGTACACATGTGTGCACATATGTGTACATGCCTGCATGCACATGTGGGCACGTGTCTGTGTGCACATCCGCTTGCACACTGGGGGCCCTGGCGGGTGGCGGACACTGTTGCTGATGGAGTGCATCTCCTCGGGAATGAGGGGCCCAGCAGGCTCTCTGCTCACTCGGTGGCCCACTGACTTCCAGACACTCTCCTTGCGCAGGGTCCGTCTCTCTTTGGAGGCAGCGGGGCCGTGTGGTGGGCATCCAATGGGGACAAGTCACCTGGCCATGCTCAGGCACCTCAGCAGCGCCCCGCTGTTCCCATGGGACCTGCTGGAGGTGGCTGCCATGGGACATGGTGGCCCATGGGTGTGGCGGTTTGCTGCTGTCCTGTCACCTCAGGGTCGGCACTGTTGTCCAGTGGCACTCGTTCCAAGGACACCGTCCTGACCGCGCAGCATGGACTTGTCAGTGGGCGAGGCCCCACTCCTGCCCCCTCCCCATCCCCGGGGCCTGTCGCTGCCCGGAGTGATTTAGAACCGCTGACCATGAACTTCACTTTCCGGTCTCCTCTCCTTTGCAGTGAGCCCTCCCTCCATCTGAGCTGCAGCTCCCCCAAAATCGTTGCCCAAGTCAGAGGGGATCCCCACTCTGGGTGCCCCCAGGCCCAGGAGGTGCCCCCTCCCTCGGAGCTGGACCCGTGTCTGGTTGGTCTCTGCTGCCCCAGCAGAGCCACCTGGGACAGGGCACAGAACGGGGGCCTGGCAGGAGGTGGCCACATGCGCCGCACGGTGAGAGAGGGACCTGGCGCGGGCTGGCCGTGGTGGCCACTAGGCCAGCGGAGAAGGAGTGGCAGGGCAGTGTGGTCGGCAGGGCCCCTCAGTACAGGCCCCTGGGCACCCCGGTCCTGGGCTCCCACGGTGCTGGCCTGGCCCCCTGGCCCCGAGGTCCGGCCCCCGCTCTCCCACCCCGCCGCCTCCTGCTTCCTCCACATTCTTGGCTGGGCCGTGGCCTCTGCTGCAGTGTCAGGTGTCCTCCTGTCCCCAGCTGCAGACGGCAGCTCCTGTCTCCATCTCGGTCCCCACTCCCCTGTCCCTGCACGCCCCACCCCGTCTCTGCCTCAGTTTCTCCTTCTGCGCTCTCCCTGCGTGGCCCTCACCCCCCCCATTCCACTCATCACAGAGGACCCTGGGACCGGAGGGGACTCGGGGAGGGCCCTGGAGGCCAGCCCTTCTGCTCAGGGCTTCCTCAGTTCCCCGTCGTGGCCTGGAGCCTCTGTGCTTTGGTCACAGCTGCGGCCCCAGCTCCGAGGGGACCGGCGTGCCTCACCGGGGGGAGCAGGTGGGTGGCTCCGCCGTGAGCTGGTGTCACTGCAGGTGAGCCTGCTGCACTCTGGTGGGGGTGGGGGCGGGGTGGCCAGAGCAGGTCACACCGGAGAATCTGGTCGGACTGGGAGCTGGCTCCTGTGGACACTCAGAGCCTGACTTCTGGCTGCCCCCCCCCCCCCCCCCCGCCGCACGGCCCCCTGCTGGGCAGTGACCTCCCCACTCAGGGGCTGCCCTGCCCCCCACCTCGGGAGTCCTGAGCCTTGGGCCCAGGACGTGCAGTCATGTAGGGAGGTGACCCCATGTGACATCAGCGAGGGGGGTGCCTGGTTCCCCACACTGTCCGGGAAGCCCCGACTGCTGACTTCGGTCACTACTGCGGCCTGTCCTAAGCTCCTCCCCCTCTGGCTGGTGGGCGAGCCCTGGAGACTGAGGAGGGGGCGTCTCAGACTTGACGGACTCCGCCCTGCCCTTGGGGATGACAGCAGCCGTGGTGAGACCTGAGGTCCTGCGCCCTGGGCTGGTGACACGGCCACTCTTCCCCCCTCCTGCAGGTCCTGCAGAAGCTGGGGAAGGCGGATGAGACGAAGGATGAGCAGTTTGAACAGTGTGTCCAGAACTTCAACAAACAGCTGGTGAGTGGGGCCTCCCGGCCTCGGGGAGCTTGTGAAGATGGACCTGCGGCCGCCAGACGCGCATGTGTGGAGTAGGGGGCTTGGCCCAGAGCTGTGGCCGGGTGTTGTTGTCCCCATTTGCCCCTCAGTGTCACCCCTCTGGGCCCTGGGCTCTAGGCGAGCAGTCCCTCACTGGTGCTCGGGCCCAGGGCGCAGGGCTGAAGAGCACCATGTGGGCGGGTGGCCCCAGGTCGTGGGCAAGGACTGGCCCACTGAGCTGGGGCTCTGTCCACCCTCAGGTTGGGTGGGGCGGGTAGCTTTGCAGGGGCCGGGGGCAGTGACAGGAGGCGGCACCCTTGAGGCAGTGGCAGGTCGGGCACGAGGGTGGCCGCCACCCCCATCAGCCTTTTCCTCTCACCCTGCCCCCTCCCTCACAGCTGGGCCCGCGAACTGAGGTCCCTGACAGGACCCCCACGCGCCTGCTCTCTGGCTGTCCCCTCCTAGGGGCTGCCCCCTGTCCCTGGCGGGATGCAGTAGGGGCCCCGCTGGCCTTGGGCCCTGCCCCTGGGTGCTGGGCAGTCTTTGCGCCCCTCCCCCTGCCCACATGTCTGTGCTTGTTGGTCACCTGACCCATGGGCTGCATGCTGGTCCTGTCATGCTGGCCAGTGTCCTCCTGCCGTGCCCCCAGGGGACAGCTCTCCGTGAGGACGAGCAGAGCCTCCGTCTGCCCAGAACAGGGCGCCGGGGGACCAGATCAGCGGGGGGAGGGGTGTGTGTGCCCCAGGCCTCTCCTTGATCTTGTCCACCCCGCAGAGCGAGGGCACCAGGCTGCAGAAGGACCTCCGGACCTACCTGGCGTCCGTCAAAGGTGAGGGCAGGCCTGGCTTGGGTGGGTCATCTGTGGGACACAGGGAGGGGCCGTCCCCTCCTGCAGAGCTGGGGAGGGCAGCAGGGTGTGTGGGGGAGTCTGTTATGGAGGCCTAGATACCCACTGTGCATTTGGGGGACCCCTGTCCCAGCCCTCACAGTCCTGGCTGCAGCATTGCCCTTCTGCCCTCCTGCGTATAGGGGGGCCCCCATCCTGGCCCCTATGTGTTTTGGGGACCCCTGTCCTGGGCTCTGTGGCCCTCCTGTGCATTTGGGGGATCCCTGTCCCAGCCCCCATGGCCCTCCTGTGTTTTTGAGGGACCTGCATACTGGGGACCATGGCCCTCCTGTGCATTGGGGAGACACCCTTCCCAGACCCCGTAGTCCTCCTGTGCATTTGGGGACCCCCGTGCTGGCCCCAACAGTCCTGTGCATGGGGGCTACCAGCATCATTGGCTCCGCAGCCCTCCTGTGCATTTGGGGGACCCCCGGCCCCCACAGTCCTGGCTACAACATGGCCCTTCTGCCCTTCTATGCATTTGGGGCCCCCAACCCAGGCCCCACAGCCCTCCTGTGCATTTGGGGGACCCCTGTCCTGGCCCCCGTGCTCCTCCTGTGCATTTGGGGGGCCCTGTCCCAGCCACAGCCCTTCTGTGTTTCTGGGGGACCCCCGTCCCGGGACCTGTGGCCCTCCTGTGTGTTTTGGGGACCCCTGAACCCCACACAGTCCTGGCTGCAGTGTGGCCCTCCCTCCCACAGCCATGCACGAGGCCTCGAAGAAGCTGAATGAGTGTCTGCAGGAAGTGTACGAACCCGACTGGCCCGGCAGGGACGAGGCCACCAAGATCACCGAGGTGCGTGGGCGGCCCCCTGGGGTGGCCAGGCGGACCAGGAAACAGGCTCTGAGGAGTGGTGGGGCGTCAGCAGACCCCCAGGTCCCCGGGAGGCCTGGGAGGGGGATCTGAGGTGGCCGGAGGTCTGGGGGTGGCATCACGTGTCCTTGTCCCCTGCAGAACAACGACCTGCTGTGGGTGGATTTCCACCAGAAGCTGGTGGACCAAGCGCTGCTGACCATGGACACGTATCTGGGGCAGTTCCCCGACATCAAGGTGAGAGGCCAGGTGGGGAGTGGGCACTCTCCAGCTGTGTGGGAGGCGACCCCAGGCGGCAGGGCCCTGCGTGTGGCGTCTGCCGGGTCCTGTGCAGTCTCCTGGGCCCCTGAGGTCAGCTCCCTCCCGCCTCCTGTCCCCAGTCACGCATCGCCAAGCGAGGGCGGAAGCTGGTGGACTACGACAGCGCCCGGCACCACTACGAGTCCCTCCAGACGGCCAAGAAGAAGGACGAAGCCAAAATTGCCAAGGTAAGGGCTGGGGGGCGGCCCGGGC
This sequence comes from Lyroderma lyra, assembly GCA_004026885.1. Classification (NCBI taxonomy): domain Eukaryota; kingdom Metazoa; phylum Chordata; class Mammalia; order Chiroptera; family Megadermatidae; genus Lyroderma; species Lyroderma lyra. The sequence continues at coordinate 16,573 of PVJL010011994.1, read as the reverse complement.
AGCGCGTCCAGGGGGTGCCGCGACCCTGGGGGCCTCTCCTGGTTGTGCCCTCACTTGCCCCTTGGTGCTCCCCTGGGTGGGAGCCCTCGGTCCTCCCTGAAGGAGACTCCCACCTGCCGCTGCAGCGGGGCCCAGAGCCAGGTGGGCGGGATGGGGTCCCGATGGAGGAGAGGGGGTGCTGTCTCCAGCCTCCAGCGGGGGTGGGGGCGGGGTGTGGGTGTGGGGGACAGGGTGGGCGGGGTCGGTGGGCGGGGCGGGGTGGGGGTGGGCGGGGCGGGGTGGGGGTGGGCGGGGCTGAGGGGCGGGCAGCACAGGACAGGCTGGCCACACTCCCCACGGAGACCCCGAGGGTGACCCCCGCCCCCCGGCCCCCGCCGCCCCACCTCAGGGCAGGGCCTGCTTGCTGCGCCCCTCTGCCCCTGCTAACAACTCTCGCATTTTGCTTTGCAGTTGGACTTCCCCCCATTCTGCACCCCGTTCTTGGGGCTTCCCCTAATCCTGCGAACCTGCCGTGGGGGGCTGGCCCCCCCCCGCTGGGGCTGCAGCGTGTCTGTCACCGCGGTGGGGACGTTGGGACTCGGTGTTTAATATCTGTGTCTCTGTTTCTCTCCCGACCCCCTCCTGTCTCTCCGCTCCCCCCTCGCCTTGACGCCCCTCCCCCAGCCTGTCTCGCTGCTTGAGAAGGCCGCCCCCCAGTGGTGCCAAGGCAAACTGCAGGCTCACCTCGTAGCTCAGACTAACCTGCTGCGAAATCAGGTGACACTGGCCGCTAACCTCGCACGTGCCGGCGCCTCCCGTCCGTCGTCCTGTCCTTGGCGCTGGGCGCCTGTCTGCCCAGCTGCCCGCACTGCCCTGGGTGGGGCGGGCTCGGCCCTCTTCCGGGGCGGGAGGCAGGGCTGGTATCAGAGCCTCACCTGGGACCCCAGGTGGACCGCGGAGGCTGGGGCGCCGACTCTCCCCGGCCCCGCTCTCGGACGGGACCCCGTGCGGCCGGGGGCCGCTGGAGGTCGTGCCCTGGGAGAGGCGCCCTTGCGGTTTCCTCTCCAATGAAACTGGCATGACCCCGGCACGCCTTCTCGGTCCTGGGGTACCTGCCGGCAGGTGACAGGCCCCAGCTGGAAGCTAAGTGTCTCTCTGGGCAGCTGCCCCGTTTGGGGGGGACCACCTTCTGATTTCATCAAATGCCTGCAGTGTGGAGGGCTCTGTTCGGGCCAAATTTCTTACGTGACCCGCTGCCTGACTTCTTTTCCAGCCCACGGCCCAACACATAAACGTCCTTAAAATATCATGGACGTTAGGCACGGACCGTTTTTTTAGGTCATCAGCTATCCTTAGTGTGTTTTATGTGTGGCCCGGGGAAGCCCAAAGGTTGGACACCCCTGATTTAGGCCAGAGTTGTGGGCAGTATTTGCAGGACAAGGTGACCCTGGGATCTCCAAGGTCTAGGGGTTATGGCCTGTGTGTGTGTGTGTGTGTGATGGGGGGGTCTTTGATAGGCCTGTGTCTGCACGGGAGGTGCTGGGGGAGTGAGGGGCTAGAACGGTCTTTCCTGCCTGCAGAGTCAGCACTCCATCTGGATGGAGAACGGGGCCTGACCCAAAACCCAGTTTTCCGCGTAATTTTTCTGAAATGCATTTGGCAAGAGACCCAGAGACTGTCTTCGTTGGGTGGGAGTAGCCCCTGCGGGACTGTGGGGCCTGGGGGCAGGCCTGTGGCTGCTTTGGGGGTCCCCGGAGAGGTGTGGTTGGGATGCTGCTGGAGGGGCCCACACCCCATCCCTGGGGAGCAGCTGGGAGGCCGGTGCACGTGATGTTGTCTTTGGATGCTGGACTGCACATGTTTCGCCTTCTGGCCAAAGTGACTTCCCCATTTGAATTTTTATTTGAGCAAATCCTCCTGCTGGCCCCACCCTGCCTCAGGCCTGGCTGGAGGTGGGGAGCCTTCGGGGTTCCCCTGGGCGGCTGGGGCCCAAGGCTGCCTAGCCGGCTGACTTGACTTTGGGGAGACAGTTCCACCTGGTAGGGTTGTGCTCCCTCGAGCTGACCGCCTCCCAGTGTTCCCTGGGCTAAATTCCAGCTGTTCTTCCTACGTGCCACAGCCTCTCCCAAAACCAGCCTGCAGGACCCTGGGGCCTGCTGCCCGGTGAGTGGTCCGATTTTGGGCCTGCTGTCCCTGCTGTCCCTGCCCATCCGTCAGCATTAGCAGAGCCACGGGGCTACACGCCCCCCCCACCCTGTGGACAGCCCTCCACCCCACTGCCGTCCCCACAGTCGACAGCTCCCCACGCTCCCTGCTGCCGCCCCACCCCCACCCCGGCTTCTGAAAGGTCAGGACGGGAGCGCGTGACCCAAAGGAAATCAAAGTTTTTGAAACGGAGCTGCTCTTCTTTACAAGGGGAGTGGGAACAGGGCCGTGTTATCACCGCCGTTGTCACGGTGCTGGGGGACAGGGACCCACGGTGCGGTGCAGGCGGAGTCCTACAGAGGGGTGGCCTCTGCAGGGATGGGACAGGCTCCTGGAGGACATGGGGCTTGAGTCACACTCCTGGTGGGGGGCGGGGGAGGCGTGCGGCCAGACGTGTGGGCGTCACTCATCTTGTGGGTTTTACAAACCGTGCTCAGCGTCCCCGTCAAGCTCAGGGGTACCCAGAGCGGTGCAGCTGGTGTGGCCGGGCCCACAGACTGGCAGGCACAGCACAGCTGCCCCGTCCCAGAGCAGCCCAGCTGCGCGTGTTTAGAGGGACTCCCTGCCCCCCCCCATTCTATCTTTAATTTTTAAGTTAGAGTTTTCAAAGTCAGGCAAGGAGCTCGTGCCCTGTGGTTCCGACAGCCTGAAGGTGACTGCAGTCAGGAGAGAGGGTGGCCCCTCTGTCTCCCAGCACCCCCGCCATGCTGGGCACAGTGGACAGGGCCTGACCGTGGGGCCTGAGGCTGGGCTCTTGGGAATCCGCGCTTCCAGGCCAGCTGGCCAGCGCGTTGGAGGCTGCTGCCAGGTTTTGCTCCTGGGTGGGGCCTGCCACGTTCTCGGGCTGTGACGCAGACCCTGAATCCAAGTCACCCCTGAGTCACTGTTTCCAGCAGAGCCCCCCTCCCGGCTCTGGCCTCTGCCCTCGCCCGCCCGGGGCACCTGCTACTGCATCTCCGTACGGGCTTGTCGCTAGCGCCACCGCCTGGTGGAGCGAAGCCGCCGCAGGGCGAAGGCCTTGGGCGCCCAGGGCTCTGTCCCTCGTCTGGCGTGGACAGGTGACAGGGGAGTGTGAGAGTAGGAAGGACTCTCCCGGGGAGGTGAACTGCAGGCTGCTGGCTCAGACACCCTAGGAGGCGGCCTGGGGAAGAGGGGCAAAGGCAAGCTCGGGAGGGGACAGCGCGGCCTCCAGAGCTGGGCAGCGGGCTGGCAGCTGGCCCGAGAGGGCGCCCGCGGAAGTGGTCAGGGTCCCCACGTGGCTGGCCTCAGTCTGCCCCTTCGCCCTCTCTGTGCCCAGCAGCCCGGCCCCCGTCTTGCGCCTTCTTATGTGCCCTCCGCCTCCCCACCCCCGCCGCTGGCCCCCGTGGGCCAAGGAGCGGGGGGAGGGGGGGTCTCCCTGTCGCCATGGCGCCCGTGCCCGCCCCTTCCAGCCGCAGCCCCCGAGGGGAGAGCTGCTGAGGCGCCCAAATCCGGTCTCGCCCCGTCTTGCCCAGAACCCCGGTCCGAATGCGTTGGGCGGGAGGGGAGGCTGCGCTGGCTGGGCCGGAGCCCAGCAGACGCGGTGACCGGCCCTGCCCCCCAGGCCGAGGAGGAGCTCATCAAAGCCCAGAAGGTGTTTGAGGAGATGAATGTGGACCTGCAGGAGGAGCTGCCGTCGCTGTGGAACAGGTGAGGCGGGGCGGGGCTGGGGGGGGGGGGGCGGGGCCGGGGGGGGGGGGGGGGGCCGAGGTGAGGCCGGGGGCGGGGCCTTACGACAGCCATGTGCGTCTGTGCTGGTGTCTGCTGAGGGGGGAGGTGTGTCCGCGGGGTGTGTGGGGCTCTCCAGGTTGCCCGCCCTGACCTGTGTGCCCATTTTGCCCCGTCCCCTCCCGCCTGCAGCCGCGTAGGTTTCTATGTGAATACGTTTCAGAGCATTGCGGGCCTGGAGGAGAACTTCCACAAGGAGATGAGTAAGGTAGGCCTGGCGACAGCTGAGGGCCTTGGGGTCCTTCCTGGGCACACTGCGGCCTGCGCAGGGCCAGGTGCAGGCACACAGGGCCATGCCTAGTGCCCTCTGCCCAGCTGAGATTCTGCACGCACCAGTGACCGCAGTGTCCCCCCACCCCACCCCCATACTGGGGAGGCACTGCCACCCAGAGTGTTCTGCCCTGTGGGACCTGCTGTCCGTGGGGCGTGGAAGTTCAACCCCGTGCCCTCCCTTCTCCCACGCCTACTCTTCTCGCCTGGACAGAGCCAGTCCCCCTCCCGTGTAACTGTGTTCTCAGCGACTTCAGCCCAGGGAGCTGTGTCAGAAAACGGTGGTGGCTTTCCAATCTGTGGGCAAATAATAGAATTTTCTGAGTTGTTAAGGTTCTAGTGTGTGTTGTAAGACACTGAAACAGACCTGCTTTATCTGCCAGGCTCTGGTGTCGGGAGTGGTCTGAGGAGCTTACATTCCTATCTTGTGTCGGAATGGGCAGTCGGTCTGCAAAGCCAGGGGCCTCGGCGGGGATGGTCCTGACAGCTCCCTCCTGCTGAGCCGTCTGGGGGTCTGACTCTCTCTCGGGGAATGAAGTGGGCTCCAGGTCCCGGGAGACAAGCAAGTGTGGGCCCGGCCTGGGGCCACCACCCTGAGAATGGGCCCCTGTGCTATAGGCCATCCCCTCCCTCCCTGCTCTCCCTTCCCCGCCTCAGATTTGATACAACGTGTGGACGTTTTAAAAACAGGTGATTGGGGGAAGAAAACGTTTATATGAAGAAGGAAAAAAATTCACCCCTGAGCTTCTTTGCGCCCAAAACGAAGAGGGAGTTGTTCTTAGTAACAAGCAGTGGACAAGTCTTTGGGGGACAGCTCTGGCTGTTGTCGGTGGCCTGAAAGCCTCTTGGCTGAATGACCTTGGCAATGAGGATTGGCGGTTAGTTTGCAGAAACAGTTACAGCGGCTGACGAGGCAGTTTAGGGAATCCCTGCACGTGGAGAGACGTTGGTCCTGGGAGCAGTGACTGTGAGCCGTGCAGCCCACCTCCTCCATCCCCGCTTTGGTCAGCGATGCTTTCGGGGTCATGGGCTAGGTGGGGGCCCCAGAGACCCTCTTACCTGCTTGCTGTCCCCCGCTGCAGCTCAACCAGAACCTCAACGACGTGCTGGTCGGCCTGGAGAAGCAGCACGGAAGCAACACCTTCACAGTCAAGGCCCAGCCCAGGTGGGTGATGCCCGCTGCCCTGCAGGTTGTAGGGGGGGTGGTCCGAGGCTACGTGCACGGCCGGGACGAAGCCTCTTCTTGTGGTCTCGTGGGCTCGGGCTTTCCAGTACGGGCTCCCGTGTCAGGGGAGCAGGTCTGCAGGTCCCCTGAGCCCAGGCCTCACTGCCTCACCCGTGGGGCCGGAGCAGCCAGGGTGCCTGCCCCCTTTGGAGGGGGTGCGGGGCTCAGTGAGTCACGGGCATGGAGCCTTCTGGAAAGCCAGGGTGGCTCCACCTCTTCCTTCTCCTGGACAGTCTGCACCCAGAAAGGTGTCCCATCCCTGCTCTCCACCCAGCCCCTCCTGCCTCACCTCCCAGGAGACCCTCATTTCCTTAGGGGACAGCAGGAGGGGTCGGGGAAGGTGCTGCCCTCTGGCGGTGGCTCCTGGGAAACGATGGGGCCTGGGATGTCCCTCCCTTTCTGGCCATGGCAGTGGGGGGGGGGGGGGGCTGCTTCCTGGGGGCGATTGGGGCATTACCTAGGACTGAGAAGGTGTCCAGTGAATATCATCGCCCCTCTTCTCCCCTGAAAATGAAGTAGGTGTGACACTGAGGGGTCCACGGGGTGTGCTGGGCTGAGGAGCACCCGGGGTGGGTGAGGGGCGGAATACAGGTCCAAGGTGACTTCGCAGGCCGCTGCGCGGGGACCGGCCTCCCTGGTCCGCTCTGCCTGGCCTGGAGGTAAGGGTGGGAGCATCCAGGTTGGGTGTGGAGAGTCGAGCAGTGGCATCCTGGGCATGGAGGATGCTTAGAGGGACATTCTGTGGGACGGGGGCTGATCTGAGGGGACAGGGAGGGACGAGGAGGCTTTGAGTTTGCTTTACACCAAAGTGGCCCATTTAGCATCCTGATGGCCGCCTCCCTCGGGGCCCCACACTGGCCAGTGGACTGCACTCTTTCCCAGTACCCTGGGCCCCTGGGGCTCCTGCAACTTGCCAGACCCCAGGGCAGGGGCAGGCCCTCTTCAAGGCCCCTCGCCTTAGGGGACGCTCTGTCCCCTTGCCCGGCCCTTTTGCGGGGGTTGCTGACGAGGGCGGGGACAGGCCAGCCGCACACCCAGCATTTCCCCCAAGTGAAGGCGTCCGCGTCCTGTCCGTTCCCACAGAAAGAAAACTAAACTCTTCTCCCGGCTGCGCAGAAAGAAGAACAGGTACCGGCCGTGCGTGCTGCGTGTGGGGCGGCCGCGGCCAGCGCCGGCCGGTGGCCCCCGTGCATGCGCCCGTGCCCGGTTCCTAGGGCGCCACTAACCCCTAACGCCTTCCTGTGTGCGGTGCTGCCCCCGGGCAGGCGGGCTGCGCGTGCTGTGTGCGCTGCGGGGTGCGGGGTGCGGGACCGGTCATGGGGGGTCAGGCAGGCAGCCCGAGCCCCGGTAGCACCGTGCTCTCCGCTGCAGCCCCACGAGGAGCGTTAGCAGGTGGAGAATGTCGCTGGCGGGTGGGTGTTGGGTTTAAACTCAGTGGCGGTGAGAAGGTACCAGTAACGTCTCTCCCACCTTGAGGTCCCCGTGCCCCGGGTGACGTGGTGACTGGCCTTGTCTCTGTCCTCCCAGACCTGCTGTTCACACAGGGCGCGCTCGGAAGGCGCGGGGGTGGCCGAGCAGCTGCGTTTTAAATGTTTCAGTATAAATGTGGCCCGTGGGTGGTCTCCACGGCGCGGCCCTGGGGCTCCTGGCACCCCTGCAAAGACAGTTCGTTTCGTGTCCCCTCCGCACCCCGTGCAGGTTGCTGCCCCCCAGCAGCTTTCTCGGGGTTGTGCACGTTCGCCATGTTGTCGGTGCCGAGCCACGCGACGTGCACGCTGCACGCTTTCGCCCCCGGGTTTTCCGGGTAGGGCCTGTGGGACAGAGGCCCGGGGGGCAGTGGTGGTGTCCTGTGGGGGGACTGTGGTGAGGGTGGGGATGGGGCTGCGCTTGCGTTTTGGGGCGCGTGGGCGGACAGGCGGGGAGGCAGCGAGAGGCCTCGGGGTCCGGCCGACACGGGGGCGGGGCGCGCGGTGCTGTGTGGTGTGTGGGGCCAGACTCACTTTGCCTCTAGGCTGTTTGGCTTTCTCCTTCTGGAAGCTCTGCGCTCAGCCGGGTTGGCCTGATGCTCCTCGTGGGGCCTGGGCTGCCTCCGGCGTGACCCCCGGGGACCCTCCCCCTTCCTGGGGACCCGCCCCTTCCTGGGGACCCACTCCCTACTGCGGGGACCCGCCCTCTTCCCTGGGGACCTGCCCTCTTCCCTGGAGACCCGCCCTTTCCTGGGGACCCGCCCCTTCCTGGGGACCCGCCCTTTCCCCGGGGATCCGCCCTTTCCTGGGGATCCGCCCTCTTCCCCGAGGACCCGCCCCTTCCCTGGGGACCCGCCCCTTCCTCAGGGACTGCGGGCCTTGGTCTCAGTTCCAGCCGCGTCACCCACACGGACACGCAGATTCACTCACGGGGACATGTGCTCAGTTTCACCCGCGTGCACACAGCTTTCACGGGCACGCGCCCCGCCCCACACGCCCCTGCGCCGCCCTCACCGCGTGCCCCGCTGTGTCCTCCGCAGTGACAACACCCCTGCGAAAGGCAACAAGAGCCCCTCGCCTCCGCCCGACGGCTCCCCGGCCGCCACCCCTGAGATCAGAGTGAACCACGAGCCCGAGCCAGCCGCCGCCCCCGGGGCCGCCCTCCCCAAGTCCCCGTCTCAGGTAGGCCCCGCGCTCGCTGTGCCCTCTCCCCCCTCGCTCCTCTCCTGCTGTGCTGTCACCCCACTCTGTCCCAGTCCCCTGCCTGCTGCCCGCCGGCGGCTCTGCCCCCTTCAAGGGGCGTTGGGGACGGCCTGCTTCCTCCATAAGCGTCTCCCTGTCCCCTGGCAGTGGCCCCCCGCCTTCTGTCCCTGCTCTGGGCGGCCTCACGTCCTCCTGAGACACAGGCCCTCAGCCCAGAGCACCCAGGACTGCGGTGGTCCCTGTCCTTGCCTCCTGTCTCATGCAGGACCTCAGAGGAACAGCAGGGGCTCCGTGGGCGTGGGCCGCGACCTGGGGGCTGGGGAGGGGAGGGGCGCCGAGTGCATGCATAGCCTGGCCACAGGCCACAGGCAGCCGCTCTGCTGGTTGGGGCATCGCCCACTGCACAGCTGGTTAGGACGAAGGTGCTACAGCGGGGACGCAAGCCCACCCCTGCTCCGGCCGGACGCCGGGGACACCGGGACGCCGGGGACACCGGGACGCCGGGCAGGCATGAGTCGTGTTTTCCTTCGTGACTCCTCCCAGCCAGGCTGTGGGGCAGGGGCTCCCACCTCCCAGCTGACCAGAGAGGAGGCCTGGGCCCCGGAGGGGGTGTGTGAGCTGCCGGGGGCCCCCCCTGGTGCGTGTGCAGGCATGTGACACAGGTGACGGTCCCACTTGGCCCGTCCGGCGCCCAGGCCTCCGACGGCCTTCCTTCTTTCCTCTTCCTGCCTTGTCTTTCCGGGGGCCTGGGGGGCCCTGGCCCGCCTGTGACTAACCTGGCTTTGTCTCTGTCTCCCCGCCCCCACGCCCCTCCCCCCACGGCCGCCCCTCAGCTGCGGAAAGGCCCGCCCGTCCCTGCGCCTCCCAAACACACCCCGTCCAAGGAGGTCAAGCAGGAGCAGATCCTCAGCCTGTTCGAGGACACGTTTGTGCCCGAGATCAGCGTGACCACCCCCTCCCAGGTCAGCTGCGGCCGCCGCGGCCCAGCCCCCTCCGCATGCATGGCCTCCTCCATCCCACGCCCTGCACCTCTGCGTGGGAGCCGGGAGCCTGGGCCTCGCTGTCGCCCCACGTCCTCCGTCATCCATCCTGCCTCCATCGCTGAGCATGTCCGGGGGCTGGCCGCGGGGACGCGGGCTGCGGGTCCCGCGGGGATGGTCGCTGGGGAGGGGCCCAGAGGGGGGCGTGCAGGCCCTGGGCCAGTCAGGGAAGGCTTCCTGGGGCAGGTGGCATTTGCCAGGTGGCCACCAGCAGGGATGGTGGCTTGTGTGTGGGCAGGAGGGTGAGAGGCGGGCTTGGGGACTTCCGGAGTTCACGGGCTCACAGCGCCCTAAGAACACATGCGCTGTCCATCACGATGGACCGAGGGAGGGCCGCACAGAGGTCACTTGGTGGCACTGCAGCGCTGCTCGCTGTCACACCTGCTAGTGGGGCCACAGTGTGCCCACTGCTGCAGGTCTGGTTCTGGGCCTCCAGGCCTGGCCCTCGTGCAGGCGGCCAGACCTGTGTGTGGGGCCCGGCAGGTGTGGGGACCCCCATCTGTAGACAGCGGCCAAGCTGGGCTCCTGCAGCAGTGGGGAAACGGGGGGCAAGCAGGGCAGCGTGCTGCTGGGGCGCTCCCAGTGCGAGCACATCTGTGCCAGTGACCCTGAGCAGGGAACGGGGCCAGCGGTTACCTTCATGACCCTCTGCGGGGGGTCGTCCCCCCCCCCCCGGGACAGGGGAGGAGCCTGCAGGCCCCACCCCGAGCTCGTCCATCCCCATGCCCACTGGACACTGCTTGTGCTGCCCCTCTGCCCACTGGAGGGGACAGGGCGGAGAGTGTGCCCTGTGGGTGGTGCAGCCTGAGGCTGGGGGGCTGGTCTCTGTCCTGGAGGCTGAGCTGGGCTGTGGGGAGGAGCCCTCACCCTGCTGGGACGGGGGAGGGCACGGGGACCAGGTCAGCCCTCTGGCCTGTGACCCTGTCCCCTTGGAGCAGGAAGGCCAGCTGTCTGGGCCCGGCCGACTCCTGAGAAAGCACAGGCGGTGGGGCTGCTTGGGGGAGATAGCTGAAGGGGGGACACCTCAAGGCTGAGCACCTTGGGTGTCCTGGGCATGCGTCCCCCTGGGGACAGCAAGGTCATGGAGACCGAGCAGGGACTTCTGTCCCCCAGGCCCATCAGACAGGGTCTGATCTGGAAGAAAGTTGGGGGACCGGACTGAGAGTCCTGGACTCTCCCGACAGCCTCACCACAGCTCTAAAGCCCCTCTGGGGACCCCTCCCCACGCTCCTAGGTCTTGGGCCCTGGATGGGGACCTGGGGGATGGAGGCTGCAGGGCACCTCGTCAGTGCTACGTGCCCATCAAGGGCAAGTGCAGCTGGTGAGGGTGGGGACAGGGACCTGGGCAATGTCCTCCCTGGCCCCCAAAGTGAGACCCCCCACATGTCAGGCGGTGGCTTCAGCGGGGCTGGCGCCCCTCCCAGGGGGGGAGTGCGTCCTGGGCGTTGTGCTGGGCAGGCTGTGTGTGACCCAGTTCTTGGGCCGTGCCTGTCACATGCACGTTTCTGAGGTGTACCCTGGCCCCCTGAGGGGGGATCTCAGGGCTGACTTGGGGGTCCTTAGTCTGAACACAGGCTGGGGACCCACCTTTTCGATTGGCAACGTCCTGGGCTGGCTCAAGCTCTGTCCGCCCGCCCTGGAGTTGGCTGGTGTATGGGTGTCACTGCAGGTGACCTGTGTGCCTTGGGCAGCACGGGGAGGCTGGTGGCTGTCTTGGCCGTGTGCCAAGGTGACGAGGCCTTGCAGTTGGTGGTGCCAGGCGCTAAGAGCCCGCCAGCCAGGGGCCCCCGCCTGCCTGCCAGATGGGGACACACGCGAGGGCTGGGGGCTGGTGCAGGGCTGGCCGGCAGCGGGCCTGCTGCCGATGACGGGCAGGTGCCAGGCCTGTGAATGGAGCGTGCACTGAGGGGTCTGGCGCGGGCGTCCCTGCACTGTGAGTGACGCGCCCCGCGCCCCCTGCCCATCACTAACTGCCTCCCTCCTCTGCCTGTGCTGCCAAGTTCGAGGCCCCGGGGCCCTTCTTGGAGCAGGCCAGCCTGCTGGACCTGGACTGTGAGCCCCTCCCGCCGGTGGCCAGCCCTGTGAAGGCGCCCACACCCTCCGGTCAGGTTGGTCTCAGGCCCCACTGGCCGTATGGGCCCATGCAGGCTGGGCCTCTGGGGTCCTGAGGGTACCAGGCTCCCTCCCACCCCCCAGTTCACACAGTGGCCTCCGGCTTCTGTCACTTCCTCGGGGCCTGGTCGTGGGTGAAGAGAGAGAGAGCAGACAGGCTGGCGACAGGACCCTCAGCAGGAGGGTCAGCCTGTCCGGCCCCCGACCCCCTCCTGGAGGCAGCCCTGTATTGGGGTTCGCCTTGGCCAGGGTTGCAGCCCCCTGAGAGGTGTCAGGACTTGGCCCTCGGGGGACCTCTGGCTCGAGGGCCCTGGGCGGGCGTGGGTGGGGCTTCCGGGGGCCTGCGTGTCTGTCGCGTCTCTCACCGCTGTGCTAACTGTGCTTCTCCCCACGCTGCGCTCAGCCGATCCCATGGGACCTCTGGGAGGTAAGCGTGCTTGCTCTGCGCCGTCCTGGGGTGCTGGGCCCACCCGCCTCGTCCTGCACCTACCTGCCCACAGGTGTGTGTGGCTGTGTCACAGGGCAGGGGGCCGACCACAACTGCCTGTCCCCAGTTCTGCTCTGCCTTCAGTGGAGGCGCCGGGCCCCAACCAGGCCCCGCGGGGGAGGGGCTCCTCCTTGGGGTGGCCTCGGTGTCAGGCCTGTGTGTGGCCAGCTGGTCACCCAGGATGGATGTGGTGGCTGAGGCCTGCAGGCAGGGGGTCCTTGGGGTGTCACGTCCTTGCCCCCGATGGGCTCTGTGTTCCCAGGGGACCCCAGGACAGTGGCATCGAGAGGCTGCTGGGACAGGGGAGGAAGGGAGGGGAAGGCAGGCTGCGTGCCAGGCCCCAGTGTGAGCAGGGCCTGCTGGGAAGGGGTCACGGAGGGCCCTGACTTGCCTAGCGTCCGGGGCCCGGAAGGCTCCGGGTCAGTGTTCCGCGCTGGAGGCCCGGCGTGGGCAGGTGTTGCTGTTCTGATCTCTGGGCCGCGTGCGCCAGTCTTGCCTGCCTGTCCCTGTGGCAGTGTGGGAGCAGGGGTCCGTTCGGGTGTTGGCGTCTCCCCCATGGGGCTCTGGCCGGGCTGCCTGCCGCAGGCACCCCCTTGGCCCCCCGCCAGCCCCGCGGCTCATGCTGGCTTTCCTGTCTCACGCCCGCCCACACCTCCTGCCCCGCCCCCGCCCCCTGTGCCCCCTCCGTCCCGGTGGCCGTCACAGCCCTCAGAGAGTCCGGCTGGCAGCGTGCCTTCCAGGGAGCCCAGTGCTGCTGAGGGCACCTTTGCTGTGGCCTGGCCCAGCCAGGCAGCCGAGCCAGGGCCTGCCCACGTAAGTGCCCACCCGCCGGCTCCCCGTGGTCCCCGGTGTCTGGGGTGTGGCATGGAGGAGGAGCCCAGCACAGGGGGCACAGGATGGGCTTGTCACTCGTGCTGGAGGCTTGGGGGTCAGATCAGCCCTCGTTCAGGCACCACCCTCCTCGCCAGCCTCCAGCTCAGGCCTCCCACAGTGGGAGGAAAGGACTTAGAGCGCCCACTGGTTTGTGGTGGGAACATTCTAGAATTTTCTCACTTCACTTTCACCCTACACAAGACACTTCCTCCTTTTACAGATAGGGAAGTGGGGACTTGGGAGGTGGAGGGATTGTCCCCAGAGCTGGGAAGTGGCCGAGTGTCCATGTTGGCCCGGGGAGTGTCCACTGTGCCTTCCCCGGGCCCTGTTGTGGTGCCCAGCCTGTGCCTTGGCCCCTTCCCAGAGGAGCCTGGGAAGGGCAGGCCGGCCAGCAGTGCAAGGGGATGGGGCCTGTGAGGGAGGAGCAGTTGGCCCCTGGGGGCCTGTTCTGGGCTTCTCAAGCAGGTCACTCAGTGTCCCTGTGCCTGCCAACACCTTCTCTGGCCGCTCCCCATGCCCAGGGCCCCACCTTTCCTCTAGCCCCCTACCTCGTGCTGTGCAGACCCGCCGGCCACGACGTCATGGCCACTGCCACGTGGGCGCTGCCCCCGGTGTCCCCTCTGCTGGTCCTGGTGACCTTGCCCCTTCCTGTGTGACCCCACACCGGCATTTATGTTGCAGCCAGCAGAGGCCTCAGAGGTGGCGGGGGGGACCCAACCTGCAGCTGGAGCCCAGGAGTCCGGGGACACAGCAGCCAGCGAAGCCGCCTCCGTAAGACACAGGGGCCCGGCCGTCTTCCCTCCCGCGCCCGTCAGCCTGTCTGTCCGTCTGCCCCCCACGGCTCCCAGCCCTGTTCGCGCTTCTTGTCCCTGCTCCGTCCAGGTCGTGGTTCCTGTCCAGGACGCTGCAGGCCGGCTGGGCTGGCACCGGGCTCAGACTCCCCCTCCTCGCCGGTGCCCCTGCCCCGCCCCGGGGTCCCCTCCGCTCAGGCTGCCCTCTGCTCCCCCACAGAGCTCCCTGCCTGCCGTCGTGGTGGAGACCTTCTCAGCAGCTGTGAACGGCACCGTGGAGGCCGGCAGTGGGGCCGCACGCGCCGACCTGCCCCCAGGGTTCATGTTCAAGGTGAGCGGGGGCTGCTGACCCCGCAGCCTCTGGCGGCCGCTGTCCGACGGCGCCCCGGGTTGGGGGTCACCCCCTTGACTGCTCACCTCACAGCAAAGCTGTCCAGGGCTGCAGGGGGGACCCAGGGCCCTCAAGAGACAAGTGTCGCGCTGTCCCCTCACCTGCAGGTACAGGCCCAGCACGACTACACGGCCACCGACACGGACGAGCTGCAGCTCAAGGCTGGGGACGTGGTCCTGGTGATTCCCTTCCAGAACCCAGAAGAGCAGGTGAGGCCAGGGGGGCAGTGGGGGCGTGGCCGATGTGGGTGTGGCCATGGGCGGGGCGGGCCTGTGGGCGGGGCCTCCGTGGGCGGGGCCTCTTGGGGGTGGGGCCGAAGAGCTCCACAGGCTGGGAGCCGCCTGGTCCGGCCCTTCCCTGCTTCCTGTCCTTTCTGTCGTAGTCGCAGTTCCCTCCCGCCCTCGTCCTGCCCCTTCCCGGTTCCTCAGCCCTGCCCGGGAGGTCGCATGGCCCCCTCGGGTGCTGTCTCCCTCTCGCTCCGCCCTCCTTCCTCATTGCCTTCCTCCTGCTCTCTCCCCTCCTTGTCCCCCTTCCCTGCCCCGGGGCGCCCTCCTCCTGTCCCTGGCCACCCTCCGCGCTCCCTCCTGCGTGCCCACTGCCACCCGGGTGCTGGCTCTGCAGCCTCCCGTGGGCCCCGCGTGTCCCCCCTCCAGGCTGGGCCTGCACGCATTCATGTGTCCCCCACAGGGACCCCCTCAGCTGAACCCCTGAGCACCCCAGCTGCCTCCCAGAACCTTTTCCTGTGACTTTTCCTGCCATCGACCTCTGGGGACTCCCTTGGGGGCTGTACTGGGGGGTGGAGGGCTTCCGGGCTGGGGCGGGACCCTCCACAGGAACCTCCCTGTGGGCACTGAGGGAGCCTCTGTGGGGTGTATGTGGTGGGATTGGGGTACCCACGTTGATATCCAGGTGACACCCACATGCCCGGGGTCCTGTTTAGCCTGTGGGCGTTCAGTCATCAGCGCCTCCGTGTGGTTTAATTGTCAGGGAGGGGAGGCTGGGGTTAGGGTGTGGAAACCTCCAGGTCCCCGTGACCTCTCTCGTGGGTCAGCCCTGGGCCATGTGGGGCTTTCAGAAGCAGAGCCATGGCCCCCAGCCCCCAGCGGGGTCCTGGGGTGGGCAGTGGCTCTGATAGGACACGCGCAGGGTCTGTGACAAGGCAGGTGATGATGTGGAGCAGAACAAGGTGACCTTGGGGGACCACAGGCATCATCCAGCTGCAGGAGTGATGGCCACGGCCACAGGCCAGGTGTCCGGCTCCGGCAAGCTCAAGGACAGACTAGGAGGGGTCAGGGTTAGGGCTCAGGCCTGGGGAGACCAGCAGGGCAGGCTGCCTGGAGGAGGTGTTCTTGGGGTGGGGGCGACAGGCAGAGGAAGGGTCTCCTCCCAGCAGACCCCGGGAGACGCACTCCCTGTGGGTCCTTGTCCCCTGCCCTGTCCGACCTGGGCGCTTCGTGTCCCCAGGATGAAGGCTGGCTCATGGGCGTGAAGGAGAGTGACTGGACCCAGCACAAGGACCTGGACAAGTGCCGGGGCGTCTTCCCCGAGAATTTCACCGAGCGGCTGCAGTGAGGGCAGGGCCGCCCAAGCCCTCCTTTCCCGAAAAATGTGTGTTGTTTTCTTTATTTCTGTTTTTGTTTTTAAAACTTTTGGAAAGCAAAGGGAAAATCCAGAGGAGAGACCTAAGCAAGAGGCACTCTCCCAAAGAGGAGGTGGTTCCCCAAAGAGCCTGGTTTGGGCACGTCCGCGGAACCCCCCAGGTTCCCGAAGCTGCTGTGTCCCCTAGTTGAGTCCCTGGCTGTCCCCACCCTGCCCGCACCCTCGGTGTCTGCCGCGCTTGTGTGCCCGGGTGCGGGGCAGGGCCTGGGGGCCCGCACGGCCGCCACGCTGTCCTGAAGCTTTGGCCGAAGCCCACCCACCCCGGGGGAGGGTCCTCCTTCCCTGGCAGCTGCTGTGGGTGGGGCCCGTCTCCCCAGGCTCCTTGGGACCCAGACAGCCCTCAGGCCTGGCCCTGCCCCGCAGACGTCTGTGTGCTGTTTGAAAAATAAATCTTAGTGTTCCAAACAAAATGAAACGAAAGAACTTGACAGAAGCTGTGGGCTGGTTCTCTTGCTGTGCCCCCACTGGGCGGGGGTCCTCAGGGTCCGGGATCGGGGGGCACTCGGGCAGCTCAGGCCTTGTCATCTGGCTGTCAGCTCGTCCTTGAGCTGGGTCCCCACCAGTCCCGGATTTGGTGTCTGCACAGTGCAGAAGCCACGCCCACAGAGGGGCAGAGACGCTCCTTCCCAGATGAACCCCAGAAAGTCTGCCTCATGGGCCTGAACCGGGTCAGGTCCCAGTGCTGACGCAGTTGCTGGGAGCCTGCACTGGCCTGACCGGCCTGGCACTTACAAGGCCCCGAGCTGCAGTCAGGGCTGGGCTATGGGGGTGGGGCAGGGTGGGCACCCGAACAAAAACCAGGGTACAGATTCCAAGGAGAAGGGGGGCGGATTCTAAGAGTTCAGACCAGAGAATGTCCGCTCTGCCAGAATCTGCAGAAAGGGCCGTGGGACGGGCACACGTGGCCAGGTGGACAGTGCAAGTGTGTGTGTGTGATATGTGTGTGTGTGTGTGAATAGTGTTTGGTGTGTGTAAATAGTGTGTGTGGTATGTGTAAATAATGTGTGTGGTGTGTGTGTAAATAGTGTGTGTAAATAGTGTGTATGGTGTGTGTGGTGTGTGTGTGTGAATAGTGTGTGTGTGGTGTGTGTGTGTGTGAATAGTGTGTGTGTGGTGTGTATATGTG